>JAODAL010061211.1:0-20464 GCA_025379985.1 Phyllomedusa bahiana | reverse complement strand
AGTTATTGGTAAGTTTTTTTGAAAAATGTGCAACTGATTGTCTAGTAGCGCCTCTCTATGGTAAAGTATGGAACTACCTGTTCCAGGGTGAGCTACTTCTCTGTGCAGCAAGTTATGGGTCCAAGGAAATATGTATTCAAGAAAGAAATAGTACTGTAACTTAGGAGGGGGAGGGTGGACCTGAGTGATAACCTATAACAAGGCTCAACCAGCTAAACCATGCTGATGTCTGGATTAATTTAAATTTATATTAATACAAATAAATAAATATTAAAGGGAATGTCCAATAGAATTTTTTTTTCACATTTTACCTCTCCTAAATTTAGACACCTTTGTGATATAGTTTGTTAAATTTTCTGTGGGCTTCCTACATCAATTACTTGATGTCAAAAAGTTCAGTAGTTCTGTGTCTCCACATGCAGCTAACAGCTCTGTGTTGAGCCTTGGAGATCATGGGACGAAAGAGGTGTGACTTTTTCTTCAGGCCTTTGAAACCACACCCATTTGGTCCTGCCTGCCAAGGCTTTCAACATTACAAGCGACACCATGAATTGGACTTCAGATTAGATTGAGGCTGGTACAAAGGAAGAGAGGCAAAGCATCATGGGCCTTATAGCTTTATGGGGCAAATGGAACCAGAGCTTTAAATTTCCCTTTGCTAGTATTGTTATCATACCTGGGCATTAAACTTGTACTGTGATAGCACTGGAAGTATCAGCCACTTAAAGTGACATAATAACCGCCATTTTATTTTTCATTGGGGTCTTATAATGGGAGGAACGGGAGAGTGAATGGGCAAATGCACCAAGGAAGCCACCATTCATGGTCATCTGCCGTACTCCTCAAGATCTGCTATGGGAAACTTATGTTTCTCTGAGGGCTTGCAAACCTGTAGTAGCCGGACAATCATTTGTTTATAAAACTTTAATTTAGTGTTTGGAGTGACAATGGTCCTGTTCTTATGTGGGGATGTACTTTCTGGCAATCTCAACCCGGGAGCCTATAAATTACGGTACACTTGAATTGAGATTGTGTCCTTTCTTTAGACACTCATCTTTTGTCTTGGGTTGAAAAACCTTTGAGATTGTCTAGTTACATTTTTGTAAAAATGTTAAGCTGGCCACGTTTTCAAACCATCAAAAAGGTGGGCAGTCTATGTATCCATTTATCCTCTCTGGTCATGGTTGAACATGGTTATACCGTTACCCAGAGAGGAAAAAAATAAATAAAAACAAACCTGCAAGCTGCACTTTTATGACAGCCTGTGAAAGTGGGCGTAGTCCAGAAAACCGCTTGCAGCTTGCAGGTTTGGTGTTTTTTTTTTTTTTTTCCCCTCGGGTAAAAGGAGGTCGGTTTTACCAGTGAGAGGCCTGGATTTTGGCTCTATGAGAGGTAAAGATAGCATGGAGCCCCACCTGAGATCAGTTTGAAAGCGGGGCAGCTTAAAAATTTTTTTGATCAAAATAGTGAACCGAGAATCTCAAAGTTTTTTCATCTATGTCTTGGTTGAGCCAAAAAACTTGCGTTGAGGTAGTGTTTTTTATATTATATTTTTCTCTGTATAATATATACCAGTAGATGGATTTTTATATATAGATAAAAGATATATAGGACTGATGAGATAATTAAATGAGGGAGTTAACAAATATGTAAGAATTAATATAGAGTATTTATATATATATTGGGTACATTACAGAAAGAAATACACACCACCCGATGCAAGTCAGACATCCACCAAGAGAGTGCTGGTGGCTAAGGCTGTGGTGAGACCAAGGGCAACTGAGCCTGTGAAGAGAGGGATGTCCAAGTAGCTGACATAACAGGTACACAGAGGAATTGACCAAACCGATAGTGTAGAGTTGTAGTCTTCAGCCAGGTTCTTGTGAGAATGGAGGAACCCAGGAACCTGGTGGGCTACACAGATACAGAAAATAAAGCAGCTATCTATCATCCATCATGCCATGATATTGGGGTGGTTTGCATAGAGCCCTTCTTTTAATTGATTGAAGTGCAGAGGTACCTGAATTCAAGTGCCACATGCAATGTTTGACTGGGGTGCCTGGGACCCACCAGTGGAGTTGATTCTTGGGGCCCCCCAGTGGAGTTGGTTCTCGGGGCCCGCCAGTGGAGTTGGTTCTTGGAGCCCACCAGTGGAGTTGATTCTAGGAGCCCACCAATGGAGTTGGTTCTTGGGCCCACTAGTGGAGTTGATTTGTGAGGCCCACCAGTGGAGTTTATTTTTGCAGCCCAACAGTAAAGTTGCTTCTTGGGGCCCACCTGTGGAGATGATTCTTGGGAATAAACCAGTGGAGTTGATTCTTGGGGCTCACCGGTAAAGTTGATTACTGGAGCCCACCAGTAGAGTTGATTCTTGGGAGTACACTCGTGCAGTTGATTCTTTGGGACCACCAGTGGAATAAATTCTTGGGGCCCATCTTAAAGCTCCTGCACAGACTGCACTCTGCCTCTTGCTTTCTGCTTCTCTTTCTCTACCTTTCTCCATGAAAAGCTGCCTTATGCCTTCCCTGCCCAGGCGCCCACCAGAGGTTTCCCTTGCTCCCCTGTGAGTAGGTCTGAGACTGGCCACATGTATGAGTATATGACTGACAATACTCTCCCAGTTGAAGTGTCAGACTTAATTTCTTTGGGTCTACCAGAGGAAATTATTCTGAGGGCTCATCCTTTATTTTTACATGCCACTTTCAAATAAGCGTTGCACATTCAGGGATTAGTAGGATATCTGGTAAGTATTTCTAAAATCAGCTCCAAATGAGATTGCCTTCTGCAAATTATTTGGGACCCTAAAATATTATGGGGAATATTACTGTGATGAAGCCTGAGCCCATTAAAGGACGCTCTGTTGGGTCAGTCTGAACCATGGCTACTTGGATGTGTACGGTTGCAGCAAGATGCAAACTAAGAAAACAACCAGAGTAGAGAATACTGGAATAAAATATAACTTTCAATAATTATAAGTTAAAAATACACATCTAATCCCTTACAAACACCCTACACTAACCTAAATAATCAATAGGAAAACCTATCCTAAAGACCTACCTACCACAAAGAGAGGGGGAACCCGTCCCAATAAGGACGACCCCTGGGGTCGTTCTTATGGGGACGGGTTCCCCCTTATAGGTTCCCCCTTGTAGGTTAGTGTAGGGTTTTTGGAAGGGATTAGATATTTATTTTTAACATATATATATTAAAAGTTATAATTTATTCAAGTATTCTCTACTGTGGTTGTTTTCTTGTTAATTCTGTGAGATATGGAGCAAATTTATCTCTGGGATGCCCAGTCCCTGATTAATCTGGGTTGGTTGTGTCGTTTGAAGATGCAAACTAAAGAAGCATCTTCAGAGATTCAGTTTCCCTCCTTAGGGACTTTAGACCTGGATTTCCATATGTGACCAGATTGTTTCTTGCTTAATGTGTAACCATCAAGTGTGTGTGCCTCACTGTAAGAGAAGTACAAATAAACCCTTTTTTTTTGCACCACGCAGCGGAGTCTCTGCCAAGTGCTATGAAAATTCCTTATAAATTGACAATCTGCATTATCGGTACATTTTGCAAATTGTTAATACGCCGATGTCATGGACAGAAGGTCAGAGCCCTGTCTAATTCTACACCTGATTCATGCACAAGGTCCTTTGTGTTTCTATAGCGCCATTCATCATCAGTTTATGGATTCGCTTTCTTGCAGACTAAACCTTGAACATCACTTGGAAATCCCCTGAGGGGTTTGGTGAATTCATGAATATTCTATAGATTAAAAAAATACAAGATAAACGGCGCAATCACTAGTAATGACAAGACCTTCACTAAAGCGGTGCACGCAGCAACAGTAAGGATTAATCACTGCTTCTTGGCAGCTTTCCTATAGTGTATACAATGAGGAATGTCTATGGCAAATGCAATACATTGACATACATGGCATGTAAAAGAAAATACAAAATAATTGGCCTTTTTATTTAGAAATAGCGCCACTTCTCGCCAGTGGCTGTGTCCAGTATTGCAGCTTGTCCTATTCAAGTGAATGCAATTTTGGATAAAATCTATAGACGGGGATGACACTTTTTTGTTATCGTGGCAATTTTTCTACATTGAATTTAATCCATGATAATCCTTGTAGCAAATGAAATGGAAATGTTGTGTGCTGTGAAAATCAAGCAAGGTCTCAATAAGACTATTTACTACAATATTACATTTCCGAAATCCCCTAAATTGTGTGTGAAAAACCTGGAAAAGGAATGTCTAGTCTAGAGAAACAATGTTCAGGTTGCATATTCGGGCAACTTTGCATAAAAGGAAATCCCCCTCCAGACCTTTATCCATAGGGAATGAGCTAAAAGAGTGGTTTTCTCTCTAGAGGAGCTAAGGTGCTCATACATATAGCACGTATGTCTATATATACATATATATACACACCCTACGGATTTCAGCAGGAACTGTGAAATTCTTCATTTCTCCAGCGGTGGTGCTGCAGGAAAACTGAAGACCTGGGGGAACATGTATAAAGGGGCCTGCACCGTTTTTTTGCCATACTTTGAGCCAAACTGTGATAGCCGTGTTCTATAGATGTATAAATCATTGCATGCCAAAACTTGGCGCCATCTGTGCCTGGAACGACACTTTTGAATGCAGCAATGATGCAGGGGGCATGTTGTGCTAGAGTCGTACAACGCACCAAAAAAGGTGCCAAAGTTTGGGGCGAAACTGTGGTACAAATTCTTACTAGTTTCAAAGTGGCTGAGACTACTTTTGCCGTAGAACGGGACACATGTATAAAGTGCTGTGAGACACTTCATACAGACCGTCGGATTATACACTATTAAGAACAGAGGTAAAACTGGCGAGTCGGCGTCAGGGTCATACATGTCCCCCAAGTTGTCAGTTTCAATTGCAGATTACAATTGGTGGCTGGAGATCCCAGTAGCATAGGACGACCCTTCTAAATCAAAGGGAGACATATATTATGTAATTTGCAGACATAGGGCCAGATGTATTAACCCCTTAATAAAATTATCCCTTCATAAAAAAAGTAAAAAAAACATAAAAAATAGAAAAAAAATAAAAAAATAAAAATAAATATTTGATAAAACAAACGTTATTGTGCCAACATTGCACGAAAATAAAAAATAAAAAAACTGCACACTTAAGGTATCTACACGACCGCAATGGCCTGTATCATTAATCTAAAGGGTTATTTAGTGTGAATGGTGTAAAAAAAATAATAACAAAAAATGAAAAAAATAATTTCAAAAACTCAGCAGTAATTTTTTTATAAACTTAAACCGCGCCCCCTCACCCAAAAAATACAACTTCTCGCGCAGAAAAAAAAAACCCTTACAACTGCGTCACTTAAAAGATAAAAAAAAGTTATGACCGTTGAAATGAAATGAGGCAAAAACTACCAAATTAAACAGCGTCATTAAGTACTATTCAGTCCTTTGGCTTAAAGGGGTTGTCTCACTACATTGATTCGTGCTGTTTTTCTTGGTTTAATTTTGAATTCAGGGACATTTTTACTGGCTTCCACTAGACTGCAGTAGAAGCCAAGTCTGTAGCTATAGCAACCAGTGCTGGCAGCTTATCAGGAGAGATCAAACAGGTCTGTAGCTATAGCAACCAGCGCTAGCAGCCTATCAGGAGAGATTGGACAGGACTGTAGCTATAGCAACTAGTGCTGGCAGCCTATCAGGAGAGATCAAACAGGTCTGTAGCTTTAAGCGTACCATGGAGAGAAAGGGTGTAGTTTTGATGCGAGCCCATACAAGAGGGGATATCTAGGAATAAGTAGGACACTGATAATGGACACATATTGCAAAGTGACTTGTTTTTGTACGATCTTTAACATAAAAAGCAGCAATCCTTGTAGTGAGACAACCCCTTTAAACCACGCCCCCTCCTAAAAAAAATACAACTTCTCATACACAAAACAAACCTCCTTACAACTGCGTCACTTAAAAGATAAAAAAGTTATGACCGGTGAAATGCAATGAGGCAAAAACTACGAAAATTAAACTGCTCATTAAGTACTTTTCAGTCCTTTGGCTTAAGGGGTTAATACTGTCTCAGACCAGACAGTGCTGCGTCTCGTGAGGTTCGTTTTGCATTTGTTTCATCAATTTGGCGCATCGGAAGTGCCAATATCCTAGAAGCACACCAGTTTGAAAATGGCATGGGTAAGTACGATATTTTTGCACCACGTTCTGTCCACTCGTCCCCTAAGGACTGAAAAGTGTAGCGGATGTCTGACTTTGCTACTTTGCTGACTTTGGCGCAAATCTTTTATAGATAGGTCAGACATGTTTATCTTTTTGGACTGCCCTGTCCAAGTATAATTGGGGTTTGTTGAGAATATAGGTCAGACATGGCCAACAACATTATTTATGTCGGGCAGCACACCAGACAAGTCGCATAGCCGGTTTAATACATTTGGCTCATAGTGTATACAATGAGGAATTTCTCTGGCAATACAATGATATACATGTTTTATGAAAGGAAAAAAATAAATGGTCTTCTTTATTCAGAAACAGCACCACTTCTTTTTGGTGGCTGTGCCTGGTATTGCAGCTCGTGGCGGGCAAATGAATACAATTTCAGACAAACCCTATGGACAGGAGTGACATTTTTTATTATTTTGACATTTTTTCTTCATTTAATTCAATTCATGCCAATCCTCGTGGCAGATGAAATGCAAATGTTACATGCAGTGAAAATAAAGCAAGGTCTCAGATGGAGTACAAAAAAGTCTAATTTACTACAATATCAAATTACAACCCAAAACATTGTGGGTGAAAGTGTTTCCAGAAAGGGACTCTCTGATTTAGGGAACCAATTTTCAAATTTACTATTAGAGCCACTGAGTATAAAAGGATTCCCCCCACCCAGGACCTTCATCTATGCTTCTCTCTCTGGAGGACCAAAGATGTTCATGCATTGTATAGACACCCTATTAATTTCAACGCAATTGGTCATTTCTCCAGTGGTGGTGCTGCAGAAAAAGCTGAACACTCGCTGGTCCTTGCCGGTGACTGGGGATCCCAGCAGCATAGGAGAACCCTTATAAATCAAAGGGAACTTTAGGTCACTTGCAGGCACCTTAACCCTTCCATAGGTATTTAGCCCAGGTTATTAGACAGCGTGGCACTACTGTATTTAATATGCAGAACTGGAAACATTTCAGAGACCCCGCTGTTGTTTTCTCTCTGACTAATTGAAAAGCCTAATGTGCTCATGTTAATTGCACGGGAAAGACAAAACGTGACTGCGCCTGATAGGAATCAATAACAATTTTCCCATCACTTTCTTCTAAACATCCATTTTCTACTGAGATTCCTGAAGTCATTTGTAGGTAGCTCTTATAGCAGCCTTTTATGTTCTATTTACTGCTCTTCTTGTTTGAGAAGTTTCTCTGACAAGCTTGAAAAGTCACTTTGGTGAGTAATGGAGACGGAGATATGCGGGGTAGAAGACTGTGGGAGCTCACGCACGTGGTATGAACCTTGTTTGGCAGCATATGGAGTCTGTATTATGGGTCTGTAGGACTCAGCCTGCCCATCTCATGGTTCCTCCTTAAAGGGGTTTTGCCACAATGTAATGTTGACGTGGGATCCTCCAAAATGGGTATTTAATCACTTTTCTAAATATATGTGATTACAAAAAGTGAAGCCTCTGAGAGCTACAGTATTGCTCAGTCCCCCTTAGTTTCGTGACAGTTTACATTAGACACGACCAGGATACTGATAGGAGCTGATCTGGCCGTGCTTGCTTGTTTGCTGATGACACGGAACATGAAGGAGCTTGCAAAGGGCTGTGGAGAAAGTGCAGTGTATGAGGCTTTTGGCTGTATAGACAATACACTGGTTGTAATATTATTTTAGTAAACATTGCAGACGCTCCCTTCTTTCTCACTCTCTGCTCACCCCCTTCCTCTCACCACTGCAGCTTCATGATTTGTTAACCTTTTCTCCTGAGCCAGATAAGAGGTAAGCAACTCACTTTCTGGCAAAACCCTTTTAAGGCCCAGTTCTCCATCCCAGTAAATGCTTAGAATAGGGAATAAACATCTGTGTACTTCTATATACTGGACAGGAGGATGAGCAGTGTGTGCCCGTAGTATACTATAGGTGCTATACTATTTATTCGTCCAACCTAAACCTGTAATACAGTTGTCCTGGGTACTCCTGGGACCCTCACACCTATTCACAGGCGCACCCTTGTCCCGTTTATGAGAGGCGCTGCGACCCACGACCTGCTCACTGCTCCCGGTCCGTCCCGCAGCTACTTACCTGTCCGCGTTCTCTGCCTGTCGGCATGCACGTCCCCGTTCCCTAGGGCGCATGTGCCGACTCTGTTATAGGGCCAGTGCACCGATGACTGATGATCACCGGACGCTGATCCTGTTTTAACCCCCAGATCTTTAGTGCCTTGAGCCCTTGAGACGTTTCCCAAGTCTTTGCTGGTGTTTCTGTGCACCGTACCGCTTGTCTCCGTCCCTTGACCACGAAACTCTGCCACCTGTCCTGACCTTCCTGTCTATCCCCAACTACGAGTTTCAAAAACACTACACAGGCCATACTTACAGCTCAATGGCTGAATCCAGTAGCAGGCAACACAAGCCCTTGTGCTACTTGGGAAAGATAAACAGGTGCAGATAATTGCTGAGCAGTAGTTCACACACCCCACCACTAGGGGAACAATTAGATGATAAAAAAAACTGCACATTAACTTGATACCTGTTCACACCATCATGCAGAAAAGCCACAGTATAATACATGGGGAGATTGCACAAATGCAAAAATATTTTGTGTTGGACACCTGGAAAGTGCTGGGCAGCCCGCCTAATCAAATAGTATGGGCGTCACTTATAGGTTGTAAGCCAGCATGGTGCACCACAAATATCTGTATTTATGGCACCCTTCTGTATCGCCTTATTTATATGCAATCGTAGTATCAGCAATCACCCCTCTCATGCATTGAGGGTATGTAAGTGGTTGTCTTTTTGGTATTGTTGCATTTGTGCAGTCTCTCCATGTATTATACTGTGGCTTTTCTGCATGCTGGTGTGAACAGGTATCAAGTTAATGTGCAGTTTTTTTATCATCTAATTGTTTCCCTAGTGGTGGGGTGTGTGAGCTACTGCTCAGAAATTAGCTGCTACTGTTTATCTTTCCAAAGCAGCAAATGCCTGCTACTGGATTCAGTATATTCCAGCCATTGAGCTGTAAGTATGGCCTACATGGTGTTTTTGAGTAAATAATGTCCCATTTTTTTCTGTGTGTCTTTTTCCCGATTATGAGTTTGCCATACGATTCTGTACCATGCTACACCTCGGCTGCCAGTCGCGTCAGGGGTTGTGACCTGGTAGGACTGTGGCGAGCTCTGGTGAATACTGGAACCTACTTAGATGCCGCTCCCTGGTGCGGCTTATACCACCACTTCTCCATAGCCGTTACAACAGTCCTATACCTCCCCAGAGCTAAAGCACTAATGCACTACTCACAAAGAGTTAGGGAAATTTGGCTTTTGGTTGAAATTTTAGGATGAACATACAGGGCGACATGTATGAAATTTGGCGTTTAAACACCAAATTTCATGCGCATAATATTAGTCTAGAATGCGCCTGATTTATGAACCTGCTCTACAGCGGGTCACAAATCAGGCACATTCTAGCACATGTACGACATTTCTGGCTCAGGTAAATGACTTTTGAAAGTGATCTACCTGTTCCAGCAGTAATGCGCCTAGAATTGTCCGTAGTGAAGCTATAAATCTATAGCTTCATACTGATCTAGTGCGCCCCATCTCCCGCACGCCCCCCCCCCAAAATCAGGCGCATTACAAAGTGCCGTGGGCGCGCTGTAATGCGCCTGATGTGGCAAATATAGCGAATGGGGCTGCGCTAGATCTCAGGCTGAAAAGACGCCAGACTTCTGGTGCAGCCCCGTTCATACATGTCGTGCAAAATGTTTTGAATTTTTTTTATAATGCACTAAATGAGCTGATCTCTTCCCTTTAGATGCATTTGTCCAACTGTTCTGTGATTCAGGACTTTATGCCCAACTTGCTGATCTCTAACAAGGAGCTTAGTGGCAAAATTCCCAACAGGTGTTTGATCCCTGAATCGCCCAATACATTTAGGGAATTAATTTGAATTGGGTTTTAAACAGTCCTCCTCATCCTGTGGTTCACATTGTGACATCATGAGCCCAAGACAACACCTTACAATTGATCAACAGTATCCCGCACCTATCTCAGGCTTCTGAAAGTGTCAGCTCAGAATGGAGAACCGGATACACAAACCTCTCCATTCTATTCTATGGGAGAAGTATAGCCAAACACATCACCTGTACTGTGAACTCCCATAGAACAGAATGGAGAGTAATGTCCAAATGCAACCTGCTCTCCATTCTGAGCCAATGCTTTCTCGGCCCATTCCTAAAATGGGTGCAGGTCCCAGAGGTAGGATCTGCACCACACTTTGATTGCACGTCCTATCAATATGCCATCAAAGTCTATGGTTGAAACACCCCTTTTAATCTAATGCGGGGCTAGGTGAGGGGGACATAGAATTTATATGCCTCCAAAGTCTGGGGACACCCCTTAAATTTAATGATAGCTAAAAGTTATATAAAATGGACATTTTGTTACATTTTAGTATAAATCAGTATTCCATCTGGAAGTCTGTAATATATTTCTTTAGGGGAAAATATGTTCAGCACCTGAGTAGCCTGAGCTCCACCTTTCTCTTACTGCAAGATCTCTGTAAATGTTCAGAAACTTTCTTGGTTACCATTGGTTCCTTCTGAAGGTTTGGTTTGTGTGTGCATACCCATCAGGTTCCTTACCTGACTGGAAACCGAGCTTTGCATCTACAGAGGCCAATCTTGTTGGTGAAGGGAGGTCATTTATCCCAGACCCCTTCACGTACCCTTTTGGGACGTTCCGACTGAAGATCTGGGATATGTGTTTGTGTCCATCAGATTCCTTAATGTACTGAAATCCAGATTTTCATCTACAAAAGACAACCTTGTTGGCAAATACTAAGGTGAGGAAGAGAGACCATTAATCCCAGATCCCTCCACGCATTCTTTTGGGAAGTTTCTCCTGAAGATCTGGTTTATATGTGTGTGTGTCTATAGGTTCTTTGCCTGACTGAAACTCCAGTCTTCCAACTACAGAGGCCAATCTTGTTGGTAGATACTGGTGTGGGGAAGGGAGACTATTAATCCCAGACCCCTTCTCAGGTCCTTTTGGGAAGTTTCTCCTGAGGATCTGGTTTATATTTATGTGTCTATTAGGTTCTTTACTCTACTGGAAACCCAACTTTCCATTCATAGAGGCCAACCTTGTTGGTAGATACTGGAGTGATGAAGAGGGGCCATTGATCCCAGACCGCTCTAAATTCCTGTTTGGGAAGTTTCTCCTGAAGATCTGGTATATGTTTGTGTGTCTATAAGTTCCTTACCAACTGAAACCCAGTCTTCCATCTACAGAGGCCAATCTTGTTGGTAGATAAAGGGGTGGTGAAGGGAGACCATTAATCCCAGACCCCTTCTCAGGTCCTTTTGGGAAGTTTCTCCTGAGGATCTGGTTTATATTTATGTGTCTATTAGGTTCTTTACTCTACTGGAAACCCAACTTTCCATCCATAGAGGCCAACCTTGTTGGTAGATACTGGAGTGATGAAAAGGGGCATTGATCCCAGACCGCTTTAAATTCCTGTTTGGGAAGTTTCTCCTGAAGATCTGGTATATGTTTGTGTGTCTATAAGTTCCTTACCCAACTGAAACCCCAGCTTTCCATCTACAGAGGCCAATCTTGTTGGTAGATAAAGGGGTGGTGAAGGGAGACCATTAATCCCAGACCCCTTCTAAGGTCCTTTTGGTAAGTTTCTCCTGAGGATCTGGTTTATATTTATGTGTCCATTAGGTTCTTTACTCTACTGGAAACCCAATTTTCCATCCATAGAGGCCAACCTTGTTGGGAGATCCTGGAGTGATGAAGAGGGGCCATTGATCCCAGACCGCTCTAAATTCCTGTTTGGGAAGTTTCTCCTGAAGATCTGGTATATGTTTGTGTGTCTATAAGTTCCTTACCCAACCGAAACCCCAGCTTTCCATCTACAGAGGCCAATCTTGTTGGTAGATAAAGGGGTGGTGAAGGGAGACCATTAATCACAGACCCCTTCTCATGTCCATTTGGTAAGTTTCTCCTGAGGATATGGTTTATAATTATGTGTCCATTAGTTTCTTTAATCTACTGGAAACCCAATTTTCCATCCATAGAGGCCAACCTTGTTGATAGATACTGGGGTGATGAAGAGGGGCCATTGATCCCAGTCCCCTTTAAATTCCTGTTTGGGAAGTTTCTCCTGAAGATCTGGTATATGTTTGTGTGTTTATAGGTTCCTTACCCGACTGAAACCCCAGCTTTCCATCTACAGAGGCCAATCTTGTTAGTAGATACTAGGGTGGTGAAGGGAGGTCATTTATTCCAGACCCCTTCACATACCTTTTTGGGAAGTTCTGGCTGAAGGTTTTGGATATGTGTGTGTCCATCAAGTTCCTTACCCCACTGAAATCCAGATTTTCATCTGCAAATGACAACCTTGTTGGTAAATACTACGGTGAGTAAGAGAGGCTATTAATCCCAGACCCCTTCATGTGCCCTTTTGGAAAGTTTCTCCTGAAGGTTTGTTTTATGTGTGTATCTACCAGGTTCCTTACCTAACTGGAAACCCAACTTTCTATCCATAGAGGCCAACCTATTGTTGGCAGATACTGTGGTGATAAAGAGAGTCCATGAATTCTAGGTTCACTCACATACCTTTTGGGAAACTTTCTCTTGAAGGTCTGGTTTATGTGTGTGTCCATTAGGTTCTTTACCCTACTGGAAATCCAACTTTCTATCCATAGAGGCCAACCTTGTTGGTAGATACTGGGGTGATGAATAAGGGCCACTAATCCCAGACCCCTTCACATTCCTTTTTGGGAAGTTTCTCCTGAATATATGGTATATGTTTGTGTGTCTATAGGTTCCTTACCCAACTAAAACCCCAGTTTTCCATTTACATAGACCAATCTTGTTGGTAGATACTGGGGTGGTGAAGGGAGACCATCAATCCCAGAACTCTTCTCAAGCCCTTTTGGGAACTTTCTCCTAAAGATCTGGTTTATATGTGAGTGTCCATTAGGTTCTTTATCCTACTGGAAATCCAACTTTCCATCCATAGGAGTCAACCTTGTTGGTAGATACTGGGGTGATGAAAAGGGGCTATTAATCCCAGACACCTTTACATTCCTTTTTGGGAAGTTTATCCTTAAGATCTGGTATATATTTGTGTGTCTATAGGTTCCTTACCCGACTGAAACCCCAGCTTCCATCTACAGAGACCAATCTTGTTATTAGACACTAGGGTGATGAAGGGAGTTAATTTATCCCAGACCCCTTCACGTACCCTTTTTGGGAAGTTCTGTCTGAAGGTTTTGTATATGTGTGTGTCCATCAGGTTCCTTACCCCACTGAAATCCATATTTTCATCTGCAAAAGACCACCTTATTGGTAAGGGTGAGTAAGAGAGGCTACTAAACCCAGACCCCCTACATGTGCCCTTTTTGGAAGTTTCTCCTGAAGGTCTGGTTTATGTGTGTGTCCAGCAGGTTCCTTACCCAACTGGAAACCCAACTTTCCATCCATAGAGGCCAACCTATTTTTGGTAGATACTGGGGTGATAAAGAGAGTCCATGAATTCCCGGTTCCTTCACATACCTTTTTGGAAAGTTTCTCTTGAGGGTCTGGTTTCCGTGTGTGTCCATTAGGTTCTTTACCCTACTGGAAACCCAACTTTCCATCCATAGAGGCCAACCTTGTTGGTAGATACTGGGGTTATGAAGAGGGGCCATTAATCCCAGACCCCTTTACATTCCTTTTTGGGAAGTTTCTCCTGAAGATCTGGTATATTTGTGTGTCTATGTGTTCCTTAATCGACTGAAACACCAGCTTTCCATCTACAAAGGCCAATCTTGTTAGTAGATACTAGGGTGGTGAAGAGAGGTCATTTATCCCAGACCCCTTCACGTACCCTTTTTGGGAAGTTCTGGCTGAAGGTTTTGGATATGTGTGTGTGTCCATCAGGTTACCCCACTGAAATCCAGATTTTCATCTTCAAAAGACAACCTTGTTGCTAAATACTAGGGTGGGTAAGATAGGTTATTAATCCCAGACCCCTTCATGTGCCCTTTTGGGAAGTTTCTCCTGAAGGTCTGGTTTATGTGTGTGTCCCTCAGGTTCCTTACCCAACTGGAAAGCCAACTTTCCATCCATAGAGGCCATTCTATTGTTGGAAGATACTGGGGTGATAAAGAGAGTCCATGAATTCCAGGTTCCTTCACATTCCTTTTTGGAAAGTTTCTCTTGAAGGTCTGGTTTATGTGTGTCCATTAGGTTCTTTACCCTACTGGAAACCCAACTTTCCATCCATAGAGGCCAACCTTGTTGGTAAATACTGGGGTGATGAAGAGGGGCCATTGATCTCAGACCCCTTTACATCAGAAGATTCTCCTGAAGATCTGGTATATGTTTGTGTGTCTATAGGTTCCTTACCCGACTGAAACCCCAGTTTTCCATCTACAGGGGCCAATCTTGTTGGTAGATACTGGGGTGGTGAAGGGAGACTATTAATCACAGACCCCTTCTCAGGCCCTTTTGGGAAGTTTCTCCTTAAGATCTGGTTTATATGTGAGTGTCCATTGGGTTCTTTATTCTACTGGAATTCCAACCCCAGCTTTCCATCTACAGAGGCCAAGCTTGTTGGTAGATACAGGGGTGATAAAGAAAGTCCATTAATCCCAAATCCCTTCAAGGCCTTGAGGCTCAAAGGTTTGTGGGAACTTTGTAGGGACTCATCACCTTCTGGATACAGCTAGTGATAGACCACATACTATGTGGCACGCTGCACTTTTTATGAACTCGGACTTCAAACAAAAGAGGAGATCAAATCTGTATACTTTTTTTTCCCACCGAGCATTGTCTCTCTCTAAATAGCATCAGTTTACTCTCCCCTCAGAGTGAGGTAGCAAATGAATGTCTGGAGGAACAGGTATAATGCATACATAAATATTAAAGTGAATCTAATAGAAGATAATGAAGCAATAGTTTGTTCACAATGGTCTCACTTCTCCGGAGTTTTACTGTATAAATTGCCCTTTAATTCTATAATTCATCGATATTGTCTGTATAGGGAGATGTCAGACGTATGATGGGAAATATTAACAAATAAAAATTTCCCATTTACATATTTTTCAATAAAGCTAAATGTAATGCATTAAATCCGTGAATCATATCTCCAGTAACCACATGAATTTTCGCCTCGTTACCATACAGGATGTATTTAAAGGCTGGGCCGACGGAGAGTGTGTAAATCAGATTGAGGATCACATACAGAACGTGATGTAAGAGAGGGAAGGGTCGTGAATTAATGTTATCCTGAAAGCCTCTTATTCATTGCAATGTGAAAGATTAATCTTCTAAATTGAAGATATTATACAGCCTGAGTTATAATAACCCAGCAAGGAATCAGCACAAAGAGGCTGAAGATGCATTAATGTTCAGCCATCTTCAAATCCAAGAGTTTGTAGAAAGAGTGGATCTACGTTAAAGGTCAAGAAACTTAGAAAATTGTAAATTTATTGTATGACTTACCTACTCTATTGTTTCAGTATTATAGGCCAGAGTTAAAGCAGGACTCCGGTTTCACTACACAAGTATGAGCCATAAAAAGTACATTTCCATTATTTCCATTCCTCTCAACCCCCATCCATCTCTCCATCCTCCCACTGGTGGGATGAAGCCAGATCTCCCATTTTGGCCAAACAGATCGTTGAAATTACAGCCGAGAGCAGCAGTGGCCTGATCCTCGCATCCCTGATCAATCCTCGTGACTATTGCAAGAGGGGACATCTGTGAGACACCTAGCCACCATTCCTGGGGACCCTGCCTAAAGGAAATGACCAAGAGACTGAGTACCTTTACCCAAGCCCTAACCACCAACTCACCATCTAAATCAATGGATTCTGATATAGTATTTGGTAGCATTGCCCTTAAACTGTAGGACTTGGGTCAAACGTTTTGGAAATCCTTCCACAAGCTTCTCACAATATTTGGTAGGGATTTTGGCCCCTTCCTTCTGACTGGTGAAACTGAGCCATGTTTGGAGGTCGCCTTGATCGCACCTACCTTTTCAGCTTTGCCCATAAATTTTTAATAAGCTGGAGATCAGGGCTTTGTGATGGCCGCTCCAAAACATTGACTTGGTTCTCCTTAAGCCACTTTGGAACCAGTTTGGCAGTAGCTTTGGGTCATTGTCCATTTGGAAGACCTATTTCTACCCAAGCTGTAACTTCCTGGCTGATGTCTTGAGATGCTGCTTCAGTTTTGCCACATACTCTTTTTTTCCTCATGAATCTATCTATTTTGTGAAGTGCACCAGTCCCTCATGCAGCAAAACAACCCCACAACATGATGCTGCCACCCCATGTTTCAAAGTTGGGATAGTGTTCTTAGGTTTCCAATTTTCTCCCTTTTTCCTTCAAATGTAATGATGGTCAATATGATCAAATATTTCCAATTTCAGTTTTGTCAAACCACAGGACATGTCTCCAAAATGTAGGTCTTTGTTCCTTTGTGCATTTGCAAACATTAATCTGGCTTTTCTATGTTTCTTTTGGAGTAATGGCTTCTTCCTGGCAGAGCGGCCTTTCAGCCCATGTTGATACAGTACTCGTTTCACTGTGGATAATGACACAATCTTACCCGCTTCCACCAGCATCTTCACAACGTCTTTTGCTGTTGTTCTTGGGTTGATATCCACATGTCAAACCAAAGCACGTTCATTTCTGAGACATAGAACCCGTCTCCATCCTGAGCTGTATGATGGCCGGACATTCCCATCTTATTTGTACTTGCGTATAATTGTTTGTACAGATGAACGAGGCGCCTTCAGGTATCTGGAAACTGCACCCAAGGATGATCCAGGCTTGTTCAAGTCTACAATTCTCTTCCTGATATCTTGGCTGATTTCTTTTGACTTTCCCATGATGTTACACACAGAAGCAGTGTGTTTCTGGTGTGCATTAAAATACATCCACAGCTGTGTCTCTAATTAACCCAGATGTTGCCAATAAACCTATCAGAAGCTTCCAAAGACATGACATCATCATATGGGCTGTCCCAAATTGTTTAAAGGCAGAGTAATCCCAGTGTATGGAAACTTTTGACTTTGCAGAAAGTAATAAAAATGCCTTAAAAAATTCTCTCTCTCATTATTCTGGCATTTGGCAAATATAAATAATTTTGGTTCCTAATTGACCTAAAATGGGGAAGGTTTATTCTGATTTCATGTCAGATAGTGAGAAAAACCTGCAGATGGGGCTTTTTATATAGTGGATGGAAACTTCTGGTTTCAACTATATATATATAATTACATTAATTTATTTTTAAAGCTATAGAGGAACAACAATAAATCTCCTTTTCTCTACAAAGGGGGCCTCAGATATGACTGGGTTAGGTATAAACAGTGATGAGTTTTATGATGTTATGTAACTCAGGTTTCTTCTTAATTACCTCTATGTTTTTTTTTTATCACCAATGATGTATCTGCAGTATAAGACATCTGCCACCATCTGCACTGGAGTCAGGGCACAATCCACATGACAGGTGAGGTCAGCAGCTTAATTATCAACCAGGATTTCATCAGAGCGGAGACGTAATACTATACTATTATCAATTTGATTTTTAATGATTTTATTACTTTTCGTCTTTCCGCACATATGGACTTGTGTGGGGGATTATCTTTTATAGGTTATCACCTTGTATGTCCTAAATAGTGGGCATAAGGCCAGTATAAAAATACCACTTAGGGAAGTTTTTCTACAAAGGCGTTTCAAGTCTAATTTGTCCTACTTCAGCTTTCAGTGTGTTTAAAATGGGACGTGTATGATTTGTTTGAATTCCAGATCATGTGACCCAGCAGACTGACATCACCATACCTCCCCGACAGTATGCTCACGTTAGTCAAACAAAGGTCTGTTAACGTAAAGAGCTGTGATGTAGCTGAGTGTTTAGCACTTCTGCCTTTCAGCATAGGGGTCCTAAGTTAAAATCCCTGAAGGAGCCAAACATGTTCATTTCTTTATTTCTCAGTGAACATGCCTTTTTATCTATTTTCAGTGTTTGACTAATTAGTAAGGAGTACAGAGGACAGGAGAATAATGACAGCATCTGGGGTTGCACACTCGCTCAGCAGTGAGTGTGAATGATTACTAAGGAGTACAGAGGACAGGAGTAGAATGACCACACCTGGGGTTGCACACTCGCTCAGCAGTGAATGTGTGTGATTACTAAGGAGTATAGAGGACGGGAGTAGAATAAAGAAACCGGGGGTTTTGCCCCTTTTCGCTAGAAAGGGGAGGGGTTGATTATTACCAAGGGGGAAAACGGGAGGACGGGAAATTTAGAATGAAAAGCCCCTTTGGTTAAAACACTGGGCTCAGCAGTGAGGGGTGAGTGATTACCAAGGAGACAGAGGACAGGGGTAGAAGGGGAAAGCCCCCTGGGGTTTAAAAAAAACTGGGCTCAGCATTGAGTGGTGTGTTTTACTGGGGGAGAAACAGAGGACAGGAGTATAATGACAGCACCGGGGGAAAACACTCGTTCAGCATTTTAAAGTGTGTGCGTTTTTCTAAGCGGGGGAAAAAGACTGACAGTAGCTCCTAAAGAGGAGGGTTGATGTCAAGCAATGCGGCCAGGACTGAGGACTCTGTTCACTGGTCGGTACCCATGGGGGACGACGGGAAAACCCAATGGATCACAAAAGGAGCAGCTAAAAAAAAAAAAAACAGGCAGAATTTTTTTATAATGAAAAAGGGTAAAAAATGTTTGTTATTTGATTTGTAAGATTCCCGCATCAATTTTACTTGATGGTAAAACCCCTTTAATACTAGGGTATAGTTAATGAGGGCTATTGCCCCAGGTTGCGGCTGATAAGGGTTTCCAACGACACCCTGAATGGCACTCCTTTATTTCTATCATAGTCACTGCTTTAAGAGCAGCAGCACCCACTGACTGAGATACTTTTCCGGGACAGTCAGCAAGTAAGTACACTGTGCATCCTGAAGATGCACAAACAGTGAAATCAAGTGCCCAAGAAATTGGAACATTTGGAGGGACTGTATTTTTGGCAATGGACATCCTGTGTTTATTTTCCCTGCACTGTGCATCCTGTGTGTTTTTCCCCCTGTATTTGTGAAAATTCACTGGTGATTATCCGTACTGTGACATCACTTTTTTTATCCCTTACTGTACATCACTGTGTGTATTACCCTTTTACTGTGACATCACGGGGGTTTTATTATCTCTGAAACTGTGACATCACTGTGTAATTCCCTTTTTTACGGACATCCCCTGTGTATTACCTTTTGTTTACGGGTGACATCACTGTGTTTTTTTGAGACCTGGGTTAAACATATTTTTGATCAGAACATTTTTTACGCTGCCCACGATTTTTCAAACGTGGTCTCAAAACGGGAAAAGCCCCCTATCCTATTTTTAAACCTCTAAATTCGAGCCCCAATCAGGCCCCCCAAAATGGGCCCCCACCGACCTCCATTATTCAAAAGAGAAAAAAAAAAAAAACCCCCCAACCCTGCAAAGCTCCCTTCTTTGACACCCTGTGAAAAGGGGGGGTTTTTGGCGGGTTTTTGAAATACTTTTTTTTTTCAGAGAGGGTTTTTTGTGTGCAAAAAAAAAAAAAAAACTTTTATATTTTTGGTTTTTTTCCCAATTGTTTTAAAAACCTATAGGGAAAAGGGAAGGGATTTTTTTCCCCTTTTTTTGGGGTTTTTTCTGTCCCCCCCGGGCCAAACTCCCCACGGCTGTCATAAAAAGGGGGCAGTTTTGGGGGGTTGGGTGTTTTTTTTTATTTTTTCCTCGGGAAAAAATGGGGGTTTCCGGGTGGCCCGGGTGGGGAGGGGCCCTGTTTGGGGCTTCGATTTTGAGGGGTTTAAAAAATAGGAAAAAGGAAAAAAAAAAAAAAAACGGGGCCCCCGATTTGAAAACCCTTTGAAAAAAGGTTCGTGGGAAGTTTTTAAAACTTTTTATCAAGATATTTAAAAACCAAAGGGGGTTCTAAAATTTTATTCATTTTTATGTTTAGATAGCATAAATCTTTTCTTTGGGGGATTTTTCGCCCGTAGTTTTTTGCCCGTTTTTTCCAGAAAAAATGTGCCGGGGGCGGGGGGGTCTTTTTGGGGGTGTTTTTTTTTAATTAATTTTTACATTTTTGTGCCCCCACCCCCTGCCAGGGGGGGCAACCCAGGTTTGAAATAGGGTTTTTTCAGAAAATTTTTTTTTGTGTGCAAAACCCCATACTTTTAAAATTTGGGTTTGTACATTGATTTTA
>JAODAL010061210.1:0-20464 GCA_025379985.1 Phyllomedusa bahiana | reverse complement strand
TTCTCCTGCCGGCTACGGATTAAAAAAACGAAGTACCAATTAGACTAAAGTTAATATTTTTAAAATATGTTTGTATTAAAGAAACTTTTTAAGGATTTTTTGCTTGGCCATTTAATTTGCTGCGGGTCCATAAAGGGGCTTTGTTAAAAACTTACAAGAGTTTTTATTACTAAAAAAATTAGCTTTCACATAAAGGGGAAGTTAAATGAAGACATTCTCTAAATCGGTAAAAAGATTTTACTTTAGCAGAGATAAAAACATTTTATCAGTTTTTCTCAGTGCACAACATTTCTTGGTAATCTGCTCCCAAAATTTTTCTTTTTATCTGATTACTGGAGAGCGGGAGTGAGGCCACCCCCGGACAAGCCTGAGTGAAAAATTAGTTTAACAAGATAAGCTGCAGAAACAAGATACAAGTCGTGGGATGAAAAACACTTTTATCTGAAATCTTTTTCGAGAAAAACAATTTTCTGCTCTGTCAGATAAAACTTGAATATAGCTAATCACTTCTTTTAGAACCACAGTAAGTGCAAAACAGCCTGTGCGTCAGGGAAAAAAATAATAAAAAAAATATTTTTTTTTTTAACAGAAAAATTCTGTGAGATCTTGAAGGAAATGCTGTCCTCACTAAGTTATAAAGTAAAAAAGATACCCTGCAGCACTCTTCAGGGGGAAACCCCACACTACTCTGAATGTTCATCCATATGGACAGAAACAGCCCTTTGTTTTGAAAACCCCCCACCAAATGGATAAAGGAACCTTTCCCCCCTGATCCCCCCACCACAGATTGTTACCCAAGGGCAGACCGTAATAATCCCAAATACTGAGGATCCTTCTGTGCCCCACGAGGGTTTACCAAAGTACAACCCAAAAAGTGGAAAAAACGGTTTCCGTGGTAAATGTGGAAAAAATGTTTAAAAGACACTCAAATTTCTTAATCACAAAAGAATTCACACCGGGGAAAACCTTTTTTTCATGTTAAAAAATGGGGAAATCTTTTACAAGAAATCACACCTTGTTAGACAAAAAAATTTCCCACAGGAGAGAAGCCTTTTTCATGTTCAAAATGTGGGAAATTTTTAAACAGAAAGGATTCTCTTGCACTTATCAAATTCCACAGGGGAGAAGCCTTTTTTTCTGTTCAAAATGGGGAAATTTTTTTACAGAGAAATCACACCTTGTTAAACATGAGGAATTCCCCAAAAAAGAGAATTTTTTTTATTGTTCAGAATGTGGGAAATATTTTAGACTTAAAGAGAAACTTGTTAGACGGGGAAGAATTCACAAGGAAGAAGCCTTTTTTTTTTTAGAATGGGAAAATCTTTTTCACAAAAAAAAAATCTTTTACCAAAAAGAGAATTACACAAAGGAGAAGCCTTTTTATTTTCTAAAATCTGGTTGTCAGATCTGTTACACATCAAAAAATTCATACAGGGGGAAGTGTAATTTTCCCTAAGGGGAAAGTACAAAAAATGTGAGCTTTTTTGAGAGAAGCACCAGAATTGGAGAATGTTTTGTTTTAAAGAAAACCCTTTGATTTTCCCAAAACACCCGAAATGTTATTGGCTGGTTAATATCCGGGAACAGAGTGTAAGTTCTATAACACTGTACAGAACACAAGCGCGTCTGGGGGTTAGTGTAAGTCTGAACAACAATTGTTTTTAAATGGGGGGAAAAAACAGCATGGGCAAAATAATGCAGTGTGTTTCAAATAAATGAAAAAAATGCTAAATCCCTGTAGCATTTATTTTCCATATACAAAAAGGGCCCCCGGAACACGGGGGTCAGGGGATTTGCCTTTCCATCCAATGAAACCAGAGAAAAATATCAAATTTTAAAAACTGAAGATGAAAAAATGGACAACAGGCTGCTAAAAAAAATATCATTGTCCCGCATTCCCATTAACAACTCGAATATTTAAAATTTAAAAAAGAAATTTGGGTTTTCCGTGCTTTTCGTTTTCCCTGTTTTAAACAACGGTTTATATCTTTGTCTATGGATCAACTAACGCCTGATAACGGTCTTCCCTCAAGCAGTCTCAATTTCCCGCTTATTTGCATTTTTAGGTTTTGTATTTGGTTTTCCCACAACTTTTCAATTTGGATTGAGGATCGGGGGAATAGGTGGCCACTTTATTAAACCCCAAATTTGTGGTATAAACCAGGGGTGTTCCCATTCGCTGGGGTGTTTTGGGGGCTTGTCCTGTTGACCCCACCCATTCAAGGGCAGTCTTATTCTATATAAGCCAACAACTTCTTCCATAATATTTAAACTGGTCCATGGGGGTATGCGATAAATTGGCCCAATCCTGGGTATAGAAACATCCCCCAAAACCCTTCCTTTCACCCCCATGTTTTACAGTCTTCACTCGACTGTGTCTAGGGTTTGACCCCTATCGTGGGATTTTGATCATGGTATTGCGCCCCTTTCCCCGTAGACTACAATTTGTTCTTTGGTAAAATTTTAAAACCTTTTTTAAACCCCTTTACAGAAAACCCTTTTCCATTCAAAACACCTGGACATCCCCTCAGATTGAAAGAAAGAAAAGGCCCAGTAATATAATTAAAGTAAATTTATACCCTTTTTGCTTTCAAATGCGGGGGATTCCAAGTTTGAGTGAGGTTTTCTGAAAAGAGGTTCGTTAATCATTAATCATATAAAAGAAGCAGCAGATCTCCTTTTGGGATAACCTCAGGAAAATGCTTTTTTTTGTTGGGGGATGTGCTGAACAACTGGATTGAACAAAATTGAACAGAATTGAACAAGAAATGTTGTAAAAGAGAGAAGCAAGAGAGTGCAAGTTGAAAAGCGACCCCTTGTGGTTTTACATTGAAGCTTGTTTCAGAAATGGGGAACCCCATGGTTATATAGGGGTGATTAATGAGAAAATGAATAGAATTGATGACCTGCAATTTTTTTTTTGTGAACAAGTTTTTGGGTGAAAAGCTAATTTTTTGGTAATGTAAAAAAAGGTTATCCCATTATTGTTGTTATATTATTGATCTCACGCCATGACGATGGGTGAGTCTTGTCTGGTGTACAAAACAAGGACAAGAGCATGCTATTAGAAGGGCAGGGAGTTGTGTTTTTTTTTAAGAAAAAGCTAAAAAAAATTATACTGCCCTATAGAAAATAAAAAAACAATAAAAAAATAAAGACAGCACAGAGTTTACATTCTTGCAGGCCAAGAATTGGGGAAAATTGGAAATTTACATTACAAATCAGTGAAACAAGAGAAGGGGAGGGGACTCAGATTGATGGCACCACAGGTTGCAGTGATGAAAGAAGGCACAACAGGTGTTCAAAGAGTTAGAAGATGGCTGAGAGAGATAAACCTGGTTCCAGAAGTTAGATTAGGTGAAGAGTTGTGGGGGAAGGTTCTAGAAGAGAAGAGAAGTTGGTTGAAAGAAAATTATTTGTTCGTTCAACCACAAAAATGGTAACAGTGTGAAAACTTGTAACTACTGGAGATTTGTGGGAAGAGTTTCATGAAGGAAAATCTGTTTATAAGATGGTAGAGAAACCAATGACACAAGCTCAGACACATCCAGACACAGAGGAAGCAACAGCTCAGGCACAAGGGCTATCCCCTTCTGTACCGGTTAATGAATGCCACCATCAACACCAAGAGCCTTCAGTTCACATTGTAGACACTTCTGTCCCTGTTATGGTGAATCAACCAGTTCAAACACTGTCACATCAACCAGAGGACACATATCACACAGGAAGTAAGGGACGGGTGCCTGAGGGGATGGATCTGAATACACTGAAAGATACCTGCACCAAGCAGCAGCTACAGGTTACCCCTGAATTTCCTCACATTAGTCAGATGAGGGAATTGGAAACATCCAAACAAGATCAAGCCCTGGGGGCAAGCACACATGGAAGCAAAGAAACAAACATATTGTCATTTAATGATCAAGACACAGATTCAGACCCGGAGGTTGTTCCAGATAGAGAGCTATCACAAGAAGACAAAAAGGGCAATGTCAACAGCTCCTCAGAAACATGGAGACAGTCAGACAGTGGGAAATGCCTACAATACTCAAGAGGCTGACACAGACATGTTTCATGGGGGGACAATTGAACATTAACCCAAACCAACCCCGTTTCCTGACTCTCAACAGGTGGTGCGTCCCAAACAAAGAGTGAAAATAGATTCCCCTCAGTTAAAGGGGTTGTCTCACCTCAAAGTTTCATAGGATGTATGAATGAAATAATGCAGCTTTGCTCTCACTTCCTGGTCAAGCTGTCTGTAATTAGCATATGAGCTCAGTGCATTCACTTTGTGTATTCAACTCAGTGTATTCTGTCTGCTAATTAGTCTAGATTAGCTCACAAACTTCTCTGAAACTGCTAGCAGGAGATTTATCTAAAGTAAACAGTACTAATTACTGTTTTTTGGTCGAAAGATCAGATAACACACAAGCCCTCACCCTGGGCTGCCAGTGACCTGTGTGATGACGTCACTCCCTGCTATCAGATAGAACAAACAGCAGGTTAAAAGGAGTAAACAGGTCGGTCACTTGGGGAACAGAAAGAGCCAGGAACGTGATAAAATCACTTGTAGCTACTTAACAAAAAAGATGAACAAAGCAATATATTTGGAAAATGTCTTCATTTAGTGTTCTCCACATTTTGAAAGCTAACCTTTGTAGTGAGAAAACCCCTTTAACTCCAGTAACGTGAGAAATGACACCACCAGCTCCTGGCCAGATTACACCATCAGCTCTGACAAAACCTTTCTTAATGGCCTGTCCACCCCAGAGAGGTACAGACCATGGGAGCCGTCAGAAATATACTCATTAGTAACTTCACTTCCAAACCCAGAAACTTATCCCATGACCTTCTGTAGAGTCGCACAGAGCATTTACAAGACCTAGAAGTTTTCCTGGAAAGAGCTTGAAAATCTGGTAAATGCAAAGTCAACGGATGCTTTCCTGCCCATTATACATAAGGCCACAATATGAGACGAGGGAAAATGGAGAGGAGTATGTGAAAATATTAATATAGGGGAGAAGTCAGTTACCGGATCAGTCTGTAACTTTTAGGGACACGACACAGAATAAGGGAGAATCGGTGGAGTCTTTTCCAGGCTGCAGCAGAGGTGGCTGATTTGGGGCACACGTCCTCCTCTGACTTGTTACATACTATTGTAGAGGGGATGAATAGACACATACGTGATGCTCTCAATATTTCCAGGCCTGACTGGTGCACATCAACTCCTGAAGCTATATCTTAAGTTGTGAAAGGAATAGAATTCCTCCTCCTCCTCACCAGTGTCTCAGGTGTTTAGCGCTTTCTTAGTGTTAAATGCAGGGAAGCCTCCCAACCAAGAGGGGATTTCATGTTACCAACCAGAGAGAAACCAAAATCCAGTTCACAGATACAGACACACTGCAGTCAGGGGTTTTTAATTGAAAAAAAAAACTGAAATTTAAAAAAAAAATGTTTAACCCCTAGACAAAATTGGGGGGTTTCGCCCGGCCCAAAAAGGCTGCAGGAATGAAAGAATCCCCCCAGATGCACCCCCACCCTCCCCCCCCCCATTCTGTTCATTAACCCCCCCCCGCATCAGTGTATTTGTGAAAACAGAGAAATCCATTCAGGACTTTAGGAATTTTGCTGCGGGTCCGCTCCCGAGGGAAAGAAAGACAAAGTACAGGTGTACGATCTCTTGGTTTTTTCCCCCAAAAACCTTTTATTGAGGGGCACTGCCCCTCTGTGGCCTTCATTAACACAGCACATTTTGATCAGTCCCTTTTTCCAGGACACATTTTTTTGGGGGTTTTTTTGATTTCGGTTTTTCACGCCCAAAACATAACCCTTTCTTTACACTTACTGATCCACCTCTGACTTGTTTATACACGAAACTAATAATTTTTTTTTTCTTCCTGCCTAGACATACCAACTACCCCAAAACCCTTCGACGTATTTGTCGAACTGCGGGGACGGCCATTTGTACTGACCCAATCCACAGAAGCAACAACCCCAGATGCTTGTTATTCAGCCCGACATTCCGCTGCACGGAGGGTCCATTTATGTGGGGGCTGTCCCCCATTACAGGCCTGCTTGACAAAAGTGCGAATTGTTTTAAAAACCAAACCCGGGCCCGTTTTATGCTTATGACTTTCTGTAACAGGACACGGTTAAAACCACATCCCCCTTCCCTTTTTAAATTTGAATTACAACGTGCCCTATGATGCAGATCATGTTACCATTATGTTGGATCAAACCATTTTGTTGTTTTTGAGCTTAAAGGGGGAGATGTTGGGAATCCTTTTGTGAGTATCCCCCATCCCCCGGAAGTCAGCAATGTTTGTCTCGGTTATGCAGGATGAGGTAGCGGGTTGCAGATCAGTATTAGAAAAACCTTGATGTTCGGGGTTCTTTTGAGGATGTGGTATACCCTTAGATAAAAGATTTTAACGGATATGCGTGTCATTATCAGAGACTTGAAAGCTGAAGCCTCCGCAATATTGGCCCAGAAGCGACAAAAAAAAAAGGATTGGAAGAGGCCGAAGTAGGCTTAAGCCGGACGCCAATAATTAAATAAAACCAGATTCTAAAAGCCTTTCGGATGCAATTACTAGGGGCCCCAAAAGGGAAAGCAAGATTGTTTTTTTACAGAAAATGGACATTTATTAAAAATGGAAAAAAAGTTTCATAGATTTCACCCCTTTTACCGTTACTTAATAGCTGAGGTATTTGCTAACAGATTGAACAAAAATAATCTCTGAGGTAATTCATGATGAGCAGCCAGGTTTGATATCTGATACGCCCCTCCATAGTTTACGACGGTTGTTTTGAACGCAGTTTTGGTCCCCCGACACTGGGGGGGAGGGGAAAATTTAATTGATGCCAGGCTTTTGACAGCGTCGTGGACTTCCCATGGGGGTTAAAGGGAAGAGGGTTTTGGCCCAAATTTATTGCAGTGCCCGACTACGTATGTTAAACCAATGGCAAAGTTCGAGCAGGGAATTTTTATTCGGATCTTTTGGTTGCAAAGAGGGGAGAGGCAGGGGTTGCCCTCTGTCCCCCTTTTTCTTCCCTTGGGGATTGAGCCCAGGTGCCTGTTATGTGCAGCACAGTTTACTGGGTTTGATTGGGGAGGTGCCTCACTTTTTGCTGATGACATGCTGCTGTATGTGGGGGGTCAAGATGTCAGTGGGTCCTTTGATATCATAAAAATTTAATAAAATGGGGGTGGTCGGTCGTTCTCCTTTCCCTTTGGGTCCCCATTTTGACTTTTTCCCAAAATTTTGAAAAAGATCAGGGGGGTAAGCGAGTTTAAATACCCGGAGTAGTGATTTCCCTTTTTGAGTGACTACATTCACCAAAAAGTGACTCCAGTATCTGAACTAAGCAATAAAATCAGTGTGGTGTAAGCTACCCTTAGGGTTTTTAAAGGGGGGGGGGAAACTCTTAAGATGGTGATAAACCTAAATTATTTTACAATCTGAGTTGGGTTCCTTATATTTTCATAAGTTACCCAAAAGTTTCGTGCCCTATTGTGGAAAAGGGGAATAGCAGAATTAAGCTAGCACCCCAAATGGACAAGGTTTTTTGGGTGGTTTGATTTCCTAATGATGGCTTATTTTTTTGGCTCCCGTGGCGCTTTTTTACCCGTTGGGGACATCCGAAGATGGGGGGGGTGGGGATTTTGGCCAATGGTATAAATTTGGCCCCTTTTTGCGGTTCCCGGAGGGGGGGGTAATGTTACTGATACACGCAATCACCCTCCCTTGCCCTATGATGACAAGGGTTGGGATAGAGGGAAAAAAATAATGGAATGGTCGGATGACAATTTTACACCCTTTTTTGGTTAAACCTTTTAAATTACAGAATTGTAAAAGCTCCAATTGGATGTCTGTGGAATTACAATGTTTACCAAAGGGAGAAAAGAGCAAAAACTACCTCCAGATCCTTATTCATACCTGCATTTAGACCTGTAATTGGGTCAGGAAAAATCATTGAATCTAAAATAATCAGACATTATGCACAGTGTGGGGGCTGGACCATTTAGGGGCCATTTTGGTTGGGGGTTTTCCGTCCCTCCTAGGATGAAGGGGATCCAATACCTTGAGAATGTGGTTATTTTTGTACACTCATTTTATTGTTTAACAACTTATGGGGATTAAAAAAGAAAAAAAATCAAAAAAAAAAAAGATTGATTTAAAAAAAAAAAGGAAAAAAAAGTGTGAGCAGTTGGAAGCATACTGCTGCCCGAAAACTTTTAGTAAACAAGGTAAAAGACCTTCCAAAACAGACACCTGAAAAAACAAATGAAACCGCACAGGACCAAAAAAGCTAAAGCGCAGCTAACCAAGGTAAGAACCGGCGTCACGCCGAAGCGAAGAAAAACACCATTTTAATATCCCGAAAAGTTTCAAAAAAGGAAAAGAAGAAAGAAGCAAAAAGAAAAGAAGATTTGGTGTGAGAAGAAAGGAAAAAGAAAAACAAAGGATTTTTGGGGAATTGGAAAAAGACTGGTCTTCCAAAAACTCTTTACCCCCTTTTTGGCCCACCACGGAGACACACTAGTCAAAGACTGCCCTGGTGCCTGGCTAACAAGGTCGGTTGGGCCCTGGATTTTTCTGTACGTATATCATGATGTATTCTATGTGTAAGAAAAACAGGGAAAAAAAGGAAGACCCCCACAGTGCTATCTCCAACAGAGTGGGAAAGTGGGACCCGTCACTATCTGCAAATTTTTTCTTTCCCCTGGGTGGTTTTAAGTACTTTTCCCGGATTTCTAAAGAGGGCTATCAAAACAAACTACAACAAGAAGTTGCTGTCAAAAGTCATGTACAAATATGATTCCGAAGCAAAGTCATCGAGTCAAAAATTAACACATTTCCCTGGGGAAAGTCATGAAGGATCGGAAAAATTTGGGTAAAAAAAAAGCTTTCATATCGTCTTCATCCCCAAAGTAGCTGTAGGGAGAAAGGGGAGATTTTTATTAGTAAGATAGACCCTTTGGCCATATGAGGGGAAAAGTTTTGTTTATCCCTTTATTAGGTTTTTTGTTTTTTTGATACAACTTTAAAAAAACATAATGGGTTTACCTGACCTCTTATGTGCGCTCTTACAAAGTGCTTGAAAATTATATGTTCCGATTTTTTGTCTCCCTTCCAGATCCGGGACTCACTTGTAGAGGGTTTACGCCCCATAAGTTGAGCCGGAGATTGGTTTTTCATTAAAAGGGGATGGGGAAAAGGGGCCCCTGGATCCAGGGACTTAATTTCCCCCTCCCAAAGTGCTTCTGACCAAAACACTGTTTTAAAAAGGGAAAGGAGAGATGGGGCCGGATGAGGGGATGTTTCCCAGTCCCTGCCTGAGACAGTTGACGGATGATTCCAAAACCTGAGCCAGAGGACTGATGTTTCCCAAGTACCTCCCGGGAAATGGAGGGATTTGATGATTCCAGTACCTCCCTGAGCGGAGGATGATGATTCCAGTCCCTCCCTGACCCGGTGACTGATGTTTCCCAGTTCCTGCCTGGGGCCGGGGAAAGGGACTGATGTTTCCCAGAAACCTGCCTGACCGGATGTTAAAGGGTTTCCCCAGTCCTCCCTGGCAGGGATGCTGAGGTTTTCCGTACCTCCCTGAGCCGGGGGGCCTGATGATTTCAAAACCTCCCTGGGGTTTGGAGGCTGTGTTTCAGTCCCTGACCCGGAGGACTGATGTTCCCGTCCCTCCCTGAGCCGGATACTGTGGGTTTCCAGTCCCTCCCTGAGGGGTGATTGTTGATTTCAGACCTCCCTGGATGGATGACTGAGGTTTCCCGTACCTGAGCCGGATGACTGTTGTTTCCCAGTACCTTTTTGCCTTGTGAAAAATGACTGATGATTCCTTACCTGCCTGACCCGGATGATGGATGTTTCCCATTTTTTTTTCCCGCCTGGGGAGGATGATGGATGGTTCAGTACCTTCCCCTGTCCCGGGATGAATGTTTCCCCAAGTCCCTCCCTGAGCTGGACGACTGATGTTTCCCATTTACCTGCCTGACCCAGTAACTGTTGTTTCCCCGGTACCTGCCTGGGGATGACTGTTGATTCCAGTACCTGGGGGATGGAGGGAATGATATTCCAGCCCCTTCCCTGAAAAGGGGAATGTTGATGATTTCGTTTCTGCCGAGCTGGAAAAAAGGGAAAATTTTCCCAGTGCCTGCCTGAGCCGGGATGACTGAGATTCCAGTACCTGCCTGAGTGGATGCTGTTTTTTTCCCCATCCCTACCTAAAGAAAAGATATTTGGATGATTCGCACCTACCTGAGGGGAAAGATGATGATTTCATACCCTGTGAGTGGATAATGTTAATTCCGTCCCTGCCGGGAGCCGGATGCTATGTTTCCCAAATTACTCCCGGAGGGGAGGGGATTTGATGATTCCAGTCCCTACCTGGATGGATGATGAGATTCCAGTCCCTTTGCCTGAGCCGGATGACTGATGATTCAGTACCTGCCTGGGCGGAAGGGCTGTTGATTCTCCAGTACCTGTTTAGGGGTTATGTGATTTTTCCGTACTCCCTAAGCGGAAATGAGTTATTCCAGTATCTCCCTGACCCAGAGGGACGGTGATTCCGTCCCTGCTGAGACGGATGATGGATGTTTCCCAGTACCTGCTGAGAGGGGATGAAAAAGGTTTCCCAGTCCCTGCCAAAGGGGGGAGACTATGATTTCGTACCTGAGACAAAAGCCCAAAGGTTTCCCTAACCCAAAAGATCAAGATTCAAGCATTTTTTTGGGTAAAAAAAGGGGGCAAAAAAAAAACACCGTGTTTGTGGGGGATGTCTGCCGGGAAGCAGGGGAAAACCCCTTTTTTTTTCTAGGTATTTGGGGGTTTGTGGCTTTTAACCATTTTGTACATTTAAAAAGAACTTTGAAATAAAAAAGTAAGAGATTTACTTTTTCATTTCTTTTTCTTACTTTTTCATTTCTTTTTCTTAGGAAAGGCTTTAAAGACAGTTTTTAAATATTGCATTCCTTTCCTTTTCCCAATACGGATCTCTGGGATGGGAGAATAATAATCACCAAAGAGGGACCGTTACCTTTGTGGCATGGGAGGAAAATTAGTTTGAGCATATTGGGTTCCTGTCTTAAGATAACTCCTCAAAAACCACAGTGATTTTCAGGTTTGATTTACATATATTTTTTACTCCTGCCCTAGGGCCAAACCAGACAGACATGTTTAACAAGTGGACCACATATATTTGTGTAACTAAAACATGCAGGAGATAGCTGGGGGTATACCCCAAAGGTTGCCCAAGATCGAGTAGACAAAATTGGCGAGAGTCTATTAAAACGTATGACTATTATGAAAGCAACTACGAGGCTAAGTAACTAAAACAGGAACTTGTTTGCCACAATATCTAATGGATAAAAAAATCCCATCACCTGGAGATGCCGGATCTTACAGCAGAGCCGTGTATTGTGGAGCTGAGAGCAGTGGGATAGGAGCATTTAATCTCAGGGATCTGGGTGTTTCTCCTCAGGGCACCGAACCAAAGCTGAATTCACAATGTCTGGAAATGTCCTACCTGCTTCCATTTCCACAGTCCATGCTGTAGAGCCTGGTGTTCAAGTAGAAATAGACTTAACCGATGAGCTAGGATTTGAAACCAGCAAAAAGAAAAAAGGCAAGGATACAGCACTGCAACAAAAATCTAATAGAGGTGTGCAAAGCTCAAAGGTATGATCCAAAACCCTCCAAAATCCAAAAAATTAAGAAAGCAGCACACCAAAATATGTCAAAAAAGTGATTTAAATTTTACCTAATCCCCTACAAGCAACGTTTCAACTCCTCCATGGAGTCATTCTCAAGCAAGTGTGTTCAGGATAAGCATATCCTTATATACAAATGTGCATATACATGATTAAGACATATAATGACATGATTAAAAAGTGATTACAGAGAAATTACAAAAATTTATGAAAGATAATACATCAGTGTAAAAAATGTGACAGGGTAAAGTGCAATTGTGTACTAATCATAAACACATAATGAACATCAGTCCCACTGTAATATATAAATCAATTGAGACAATTACAAAGTTAACAGTGTGTTGATATATAATCACATACAGCTGCAGACATAGGCTTACCCCACTCTGGATCGTGTATCATCTCGGCATCTAGTGAAAGACACTGAGCAGACTCAGAACATCACATGATCAAAACGGACCAATTGTTAAGCTTATGACAAACGCCACTGTCAGCCAATCACTACACTCGAGACATCAGCACAATCCGCACATGTGCAGTAGAGCACTAAAAGCTCCGACCACCATATTATGTCAGGCCAAAAGATGGCAGTCTTTCAGGTATGTATAAAGAATGTAATGAAAGTTAATGTGGACTGACCAATACTATAGATAGCCGAACATATCACACCTTAGGTCTCCAATAGATGGTGCAAATTAACCACAAAACCATGGAAAAATAGCACCCATCTCAGAGTGGCTATAGGAGCATATAGGATTTGAAAACAGGTACAGTGAGTATAATGAATGGTTAAAGTGGGTGAAATATACCGCATCACATAAACAGGTCTGACTGCCTCGCCTGTGCTTCTGCTAGGCCTAGACTTACAACGTTTCCATTTCTGCTGGTAAAACAGGATATACATTGTACTTTTTGATTTTTTCATTTGTTTCAGTCTTAAGGATCAAATGATTCTAGACAATTAGAATATTTGTATCCAGCCTCACAGATTAGGCCACACTCCCCTCCTGGTGTAGCTACTTATCCTGGGAATTATACCTGATTTTCTTGCTTCTCAAGTCTTGAGACGGGTAAAAATTTGGGGGTTTTTCCTCAAGGGTATTGTAAATATAGGATCATTGTAAAAGGTAACAACTCCAAGTCGTACCCACACTCTCTCTCTCTCTTACACAATCAGATTAGATCAAGAGCCGGTGTATGGTGGCTGCTCTGTGCCGATGGAAAGATTAGATCCAAGCCCAATTTTAAATGGAAAGGAGAATGCACTCCTGTAAAATTACTAATGCCTTTCACATATTGTCCCTCTCTGACAGTGGAGAGAGTACTACTAGAATTTTATAGGAATAGAAGATCAGAATAGAATAGAAGATCAGAGCATGAGATGTTCTTTGGTTGAGGTAAAATATGCGTTCCTGCAGTTTTCCCTGATGACCCCCATGTGTATATATACTCCATTTGGTGTACCAAGAGGTGCTCCTGATGAACTTAAGGCCTAAGATATGGTGGCTGCAGGTTTTGCTTCCATCATACCCCAGATCACCAAAAACAAAAAAGTTGTCTGTATTAATTATTTGTCCTAAAATGAGCAAAGATATTACAATTACACCAGACAAGCTGTAAGAGGGATAATCGATCAGCTGGGCCGGATAACCTCTATGGATTTCCAAAATAGAATGGTATAAGTATGATCTTAGTAGAAAAGGGGGGTGTGCAAAATATAACAAAGACCGTATGTTGTAGTTACATCCCTAATAACAACGCCCCCGAGGGGAGCATCAGTGTGGCCTTAAAGAAAATGACTTCCCTTTCACGATAAATAACCCTCAAAAGCGGGAAAAAAAGATCCTTTCCCTAAATGGATGCCGGATGGGGGGATTTTTGGGGAGGGGGTGTACATCCCAAAGTGTTATAGTCATTGTTTGGGTATAATACTTTTACTTGGTCGGGAGTTGTTGTTTCCCCTATACACTTAGTAGTATGTTTTAAAAAAGCTGTTAAAAATATGATGGTCCCAAACAAATGGTGCTCCGATGAGACCTTGATGAAGGGGAGATGTTTTGGGCATTTAGATCCCCCAAAGGGGATGTTTTTTTCACAATTTTGAAAACCAGATAGACAACCCCAGAAGGGGGTGGGAGCTGCGCAGTGTGTTACCGGCTTGTATTGGCTACATCATTTGGTAAGAAGCCCCGCTTCCTCATAGGGAGTACCCCATGGGTAGAACCCTTAGGCCTCGTTAAACAGGTTTTATTTCAGAAGTATTTACAAGGTTTTTTCGATGAAAAAACGTTCTAAAATCTTTGAAAATCATTGCACAAAAGGGCCCAAATTTTGGGCACTTTTTTTGAACTGATTTCCAGGCACCATTACAATCTTGTAGATGGTGAATCCGTCGGAAATAATTAAAATGTCAATTGTTTTTGCCCGGATTCCCGTCGTCAACCCGGGGGCGGAAACCCGGAAAAATTTGAGTCGTAGGGAAAAAGACCCGTATTTTTCTTTGAAATCAATAAAAAATGGCTGGACTTTTTTCGGACGGTTTTGCCGAGGAGGTCGTAAATCCGTGGGGAAAATCCGCCGAAATGCCGTTGAGAGGCCTTTGTTCCCCTACGTGTATCTAAATTTAGGTATCATTTTAAAATTTTAAAAATTTTAAGGGGGAATTGTATGGTTTTAATAAAATTTAGTCATAAATTCATGTTCTATATACAGGGTTAAAAATTTAACAATTTCTCCGTTTTCTTTGTTACGCGTTTTTACATGAAGCTTGGTCCTTGTATTTCTTTGGGGGAATCCAACAGACTCCCGTAAGTGCCAAAAGGGGTTTTATTATGAGTTACCCAAGGCAATCCCCGTTGTGTTTTGGAAAAAATTACCGAGCCGTGTATTCTGTCCTGGCAGTAGAACCACGACCTTTTTTATCTCGAATTTTGTCATGCAGCTAAAAAGAGTTAGAATAAAACGAATAAATTAGAGGTGTGTTTTAATTGCCATTTTAAAATGCTTATTATTGTTTTTTAATGAGGTGATTGTTATAATGCATGAATAATAATAAGAGATGTTGCTAAATGATGATTATAAGATATAATCAAGTAACAATATATCTGTTTTGCACAAACCACTGAAAGTTTATAAAGCTTCTTGCCTTACTTCTAATACAGGAGAAAGGATGTAGCAACATTTTGGGAAATGTCTCTTGTTCTTTCGACATTGTATGTACATACAAACTTATAATTTGGACACCACACAAACAAAGCTGGGTGATATTTTAGACTCCCATAACAAAAATGGAGTTTTAATTTTTTTTTATTTAAGGACGATTCAAGAAATACAAAACAGTCATTAAATGGATACAAAGACTCTTCCCGCAATTCAGCCTTTGGTAACATTAGGAAATACATGTTGCAAATTGTGGACACAATACAGATACTGAGAAGGTGTAAATTAGCACCTCCAGATTCTCTACAGAGACAAAGAATAGGTAACACAATTCAGAGGCGGGATGGAGTCTATACTGAGCAGAAACAGAGAAGATTCCTGGCCTACTGGGCATGGGACAGGCTAGAACTGAGGCTACAGCAAGGACATTAGACCACAAGACACATAGTAATGGGCAAGACCAGAATATGTGGAATAGAGATCCATGATTACCACCCGATCTCCAGCAGCAGGGAGAGGTATTTGGGTAAATTTGACTAAGATGGGCAGGGGTATAGTACCACCGAGCCAAGAGCTTCAGGTATTGCTCCATAAAACTGGAGCTTGCAGATGCTTTATGTGCCCAATATAAGTTTTTTTTCTATTTTGAGTTACAAAAAGTCTTTCTCCTAATTTACTTTGTTAACCATTTAGATAAATTGGAGGTTTTGGTGAGAAAATCAGATACAATTATTGTCCCTTTATGATATCTCAGGAGAGAGTCTTGGCAGATATTTAAAACAGAACCCCGAATTTTTTTCAAGAGTCTCTTTCAGAAAATTAGTTACTTGTTGAGATCTAAAGTGATCGGACAATGGAATTGCATATTTATCAACTGGATTAATTCCAGACCATGGTAGAGGTCCTCAGTGGAAGCAATGCCTAATGTCACCCATTGAGTCAAATGTTAGGATGCTTCTGGACAAAGCTAGAAGAGGAATGGAAAGTGCTGAAGAAGGGATACTAGTGGAGAGTTAGTAAATGCTTTTTTCCAGTATCGGAGTGTGACTAGAACGGAGGTGAGACACCAGTGGCCAAGGGTTAACGACACGGACCAGAGAAAAAGGGGGGGGGAAAGGCCTGAGAGGCAGGCTCTATGAAGGCCCCCAGTTTGTCATTCAGTGGTGTTCCCCCATGCCCTAACCTGGTTATAAAAAGTCATTGATATATATGAAAATGAAATTAGGCAAGGCTAGACCCTGAAAATTCATCTCCTTTCAGGAGAGAGGGACCGTTTTGGGTTTTTTTGATGGAAAAGGAAAGGATATTTTGGAAACCCCTAAAAATTTGCCAAAGGGAAACTGAAAATTTTTTTAAAAAAATATTCCCTTTAGGAAACAAAAACCCTCCTGTAAACCCTATTCCTCCCGGGCCAGGAATTATCGACTCGGGGAATTGAAAATTTTCAGGGTGGGGGGGACTTTAGTAGGGGGAAAAGTTAGTTTTGATGTAAAATAACGATGTTTCCCCATTTGGAAGGAAGTTTTCCTGAGGTTAGGGGAAAGATTAGCCCCCAATATCTTTGACTTAGAAAGTTAAATTAAGGGGGGATTTTAATTTAATCTTTCTCAAATGGTCTGAGCGGGGACATCAATTGTTTGCTTTTTAATTAATATTCTTGTTTTAAAAATAAAAGAAATTTTTAGACAAACATTTCTTTACTTTTTGTTTTTTTGGTTATTATTAGATTTGTTTTTTTTGGATTTGTTTAAAAAAGTTTGATTATGTAGTGCAAAAATACCCCCAATTTTACTTAGCTACATGATTTTGTTTTGGGTTGTGGGGCTTTATTACGGGGACTATAGGCACTTAGGTTACCCGATGAAGAATTTTTGACATTGTAAAATACTTTTAGGGCGTAGCTCCAATCGTGATGTCACTATGTACTGGGTAAAATCCATGGGAAAGAGGCCCCCCCCCGGGGCTTTGGGGTAATATCTCCCGTTTTTTGTGTGTTGTGCTTTCGTCCCTTTTTGTCGGGGACTAGAATTCAGAATTTTTTATACATTGGTTAATCTCAGAAAAACTTTTGGGGTTAAAAAACCCCATAAACCAAATCAGAGCGCCCCTCTCTTTTTTCCCAGAGCACTATAAAAATGAGAGGGGCGCCTGAATGTTTTGCTATGGGCAACAAAAAATGAGTTTTAGATGAAGTTTTCATACAGTTCCCCTATGTTTCTAAGGGGAAAGTTTCGAAAGTCAACATGGACCCTATCACCCGGGCTGAATGTGTGCACAGAAATTTTTAACAAGGTGCGCTATGTCTATTATACATATTTTTTATAGCACAGTCAGAAATGTACATTGGTAATATGGTGTTGTTGGCAATATACCCCATTTGGGAATTATTACTTTTTGTAATAAAGTTAAAGTCAACAAAGTCAAATTTTCTGTATGTTTCCCTTTTAAAGAACATTACACTTTCCCTTCTGTGTGAATTCTCTTGTGTTTAACTAGATGTGATTTATTTGTAAAAGATTTCCATTTGAACATGAAAAAAGGGGTTTTCTCCTGTGTGAATTCTTCATGTTTAACGAGGATTTATTTGCAAAAAAATTTCCCCCCATTGTAACATGAAAAGGGTTTTTCCTCCTGTGGGTTCTTTCATGTGAAACCGAAATTTAAATTTTTTTAAAAAAGGTTTCCCACATTCGAAAAAAGAAAACGGGTTTCCCCCTGTGTGGGATTCTTTCCGGTTACAAGATGTGCTTTATTTGAAAAAAATTTTTCCCCCATTCTGAACATGAAAACGCTTTTTCCTTTTTGTTTAATTTTTAACCAGATTTGATATTTGTGTAAAAAATTTCCCACATTCTGAACATGAAAACGGCTTCTCCCCTGTGTGGATTCTTTCATGTGTTACAAGATGTGCTTTATTTGTAAAATATTTCCCACATTCTGAACATGAAAACGGCTTTTCTCCTGTGTGAGTTAATTTATGTGTAACCAGATCTGATATTTGTGTAAAAAATTTCCCACATTCTGAACATGAAAAAGGTTTCTCTCCTGCGTGAATTCTTCATGTTTTCCAGACTTCCCTTTTTCTGTAAAAAAATTTTTCCCCCATTCGAACAAAAAAACGGCTTCTCCCCCGTGTGGATTTTTTTATTTTACAAGATGTCTTTATTGAAAATATTTTCCCCCATTTTTAAATAAAAACGGGTTTTCCCTGGTGGTTTTGTTTATGTGTAACCAGATTTGATATTTGTGTAAAAAATTTCCCACATTCTGAACATGAAAACAGCTTCTCCCCTGTGTGGATTCTTGCATGTGTTACAAGATGTGCTTTATTTGTAAAATATTTCCCACATTCTGAACATGAAAACGGCTTTTCTCCTTGGGGAGTAATTAAATTTTTTAACCAGATCGATATTTGTGTAAAAAAAATTTCCACATTCTGAAAATGAAAAGGTTTCCTTTCCGCGTGAATTTTTTCATTTTAACCCGAATTCCTTTTTCTGTAAAAAATTTCCCACTTCTGAACATGAAAAAAAGGCTTCACCCTGTGTGAATTCTCTCATGGTTTTTTTAAAAGTTTTATCTGTAAAAGAATTTTTCCCCCATTCGGAAAAGAAAAAAACTTCCCCCCTGTTGAAATTTCTTTTGTGTAACCGATTTGATTTTTTTGTAAAAGATTTCCCCCATTTGAAAATGAAAAAGGGTTCTTCCTGTGTGTTTTTTCTTATGTGTAACCCGATTTGATTTTTTGAAAAGATTTTCCCCTTCGAACATGAAAAAAGCTTCTCTCCTGTGTGAATTATTTTATGTGTAACCAGATTTGATTTTATTGTAAAAGTTTTCCCCCAAATTTTAACTGAAAAAAGCTTCTCTCCTGTGTGAATTTTTTATGTGTAACCAGATTTGATTTTATTTAAAAGATTTCCCCCCATTCTGAACATGAAAAAGCTTCTCTCTTGTGAATTCTTTTATGTGTAACAAGACTTGAATCTTTAAACATTTTTCCACTTGACCAAATGGAAACCTTTTTTCCCCTCTTTTTGGCCCTGTACCGGGGATTTTTTTGGGGGCGGAAAGGGTTCCTTACTATTGGGGGATTTATAAAGGTTACACTTGTAGTAACCATCTGTGGTAAGGCAGGAGAAGGTTCCTTGTCATTGGGGGGGATTATATGACATGTCTACACTTGTAACCATCGTGAAGGGTAAAGAAAGGGTTTCCCTTTGGGAGGAAAAATTGGGCAGGTCTGTTTACTTGGGAAACCCGGAAAATGAAAATTTTATTTTTTTTTAAATTTTTGGGGTGATATCTTTATTTAAAAGGGAAAGGGGGTTTTTGTTGTTTTTTGTTTTGGTTTTTTGTTTTTAAAAAAAAAAAAATTTTAAATTTTTAGGAGGAAAGTGGTTTTTTTTTATGGGGGGTTTTTTCCCCCCCTTTTTGTTGGGGGGGGGTTTGGGGGGTGGTTTTTTGTTTTTGGTTGGGGGGTTGGGGGGGGGGGGGTTTTTTGGGGGGGTTTTTTGGGGGGGGGGGGGGGGGTGGGGGGGGGGGGGGTTGGGGGGGTTGGGGGGGGAGGGGGTTGGGGGTTTTTTGTTATGGGTTTTTGGGGGTGGAAAGTTTTATTTGGGGGGGAGGGTTCCCCTCTGCCCCCCTTTTTTGGGTTGGGGGAAAAAATTCGCAACCCAAAACGGGGGCCAAAAAGGCATTTCCCCCAGAAACCCTCTTGAAAAGCCCAGGAAATATTTCCGCAACTCTCCCCCGGCTAGGGCCCGGAAAGGGGGGCCCCCCCCGCTAACCCTATGTTGGGGCCCGGGGCGGATGTCCTGCCCTCTGCTAACCCAATTTATGGGCCCCCCCGGAGCGGATGTCACTTTCACCTCGCAACCCTACTGTAAAGGGGCCCCCGAGGGGAAGTGCACTTGTAACCCCGCATAGGGGGCCCAACCGAAAGGGGCAACTATTCAATGAAAAAGCCGGGAAAAATTTCAATTTTTTAATTTGGATTGGGCCCTTTGGGTCAAAAGGGGTTTTTTCTTTACCCCCGGTTTTGTTCGGGGGGGATTTGAATTGGGGTTTCAATTTTAAAAAAAAAAAAACCCCCTTAAATTTCTTAAAAAAATGATGGGAAAGCTTTTTTTGGGGGGTTTTTCCCCATTTTGGGGCCCCCCCAAAAAGAAGGGTCCCCCAATTTATAATAACCCCTTTTTCAATCCAAAAACCCCAAAAGGGGGGCCCCCCTTTGGGGGTTCCCCCGAAGAAAGGTTTTTTCCCTAAAAAATCCAAAATGGTAAAGGAAAAAAAAAACCAAAAATTTTTTTTTAACCCTGGTTAAATTTTCCCCAAAAAAAGGGGGGGGCCCTGGGTTTTTTATTTAGGCCCTTCCCACTTTTTTCCCCCCTAACTACTTAACCCCAGGATTTGGGGTCTGCGTGTCCCCCGGCGGTTCACCAAAATTTCCCCAGAAAATTGGGGGAATTTTTTTCAAAATTTCTTTCCCCTTAAATTTATCCCCTTGGGCGCCCTTTTTTATCTTTTTCCGAAAATTTTACAGCCCTCCAAATTTTTTAAAAACCCCAAAATTTTTTA
>JAODAL010061209.1:0-20464 GCA_025379985.1 Phyllomedusa bahiana | reverse complement strand
CCCGGAGGGACGGGGATGTTCGGAAGCACGGCCACTGACAACCACAACCCCATGAAGGTGGGTTCCCAGCGCTGCCGGTACTGGTCCCAGTGACTGTACTGGAGCTTGTGTTACCCTCTGCTCTTCTCACACACAGGACATTGAGGTGACGTCGCCTCCTGATGACAGCATCGCCTGCCTCTCCTTCAGCCCCCCCGACCTTACCGGGGAACTTCCTCATCGCAGGGTCCTGGGCCAACGACGTAAGTCCTGTGGTTATAGGGTACAGCGCCATATAGGTGCCAGCAACCTACGACTCCCCTGCTGCAAAACTACCATTCCCACCGCTATCAGGGCATGCTGGGAGTTGTAGTTTTGCTGTGGCTGGAAAGTTGCCCTAGTTTATGCTATGTAGTTAAAGGGCCGGCTGCAGGTGTCAGTAGGTCTTTAGTAAATTGCGTCCCATCATGATGTCAGGAGACTCCTGACATCTTCTCTTTCCTGGCATTCTCTTCCGCCCCGGGGTCTGTTAGGGAAGTGTTTCTTTAAGCTCTTAAAGGGGTTTTATCATCTTATAAAATGATGACATATCCATAGGATATACCATGAATATAAGATAGGGTCACACCTCTAGCGAAGAGGCCCCCAAACTCCTGGCTCAGAGTAGAGAGTTCGGTGGGATTTCCATTTAATTGAATTCAGAGTAACCACACAATTGTCTACTCTAAGCCGGGAGTTTTTGGGGGCCTCTTCTCTAGAGGTGGGACCCGCACCTATCTCATACTGATGGCCTATCCTATTGATGTGTTATCAGTGTGTGAGATGATGAATCCCCCTTAAAGGGGTTGTCTCACTACATTGATTCATCTCACCTCAGTCCTGTTTTCTTGGTTTATTTGAATTCAGGGGGGGTTTACTGGCTTCCATAGGCTGCAGTAGAAGCCAGGTCTGTTAGCTATAGCAACAGTGCTGGCAGCCTATCAGGAGAGATTGAACAGGTCTGTAGCTATAGAAACCCAGTGCTGGCAGCCTATCAGGAGAGATTGAACAGGTCTGTAGCTATAGAAACCATTTGGGGCAGCACTATCATGGAGAAAAGGAAAACAGGTCTGTAGCTATAGCGACCAGTCTGGCAGCCTTCAGGGGGAGATTGAACAGGTCTGTAGCTATAGCAACCATTTCCGGCAGCCTATCAGGAGAGATTAAAACAGGGTCTGTAGCTATAGCGACCAGGGCTGGCAGCCTAAAAGGGGGGGAAATTGAAAGGTGGCAGCTGTATGGACACATGCTGGAGCTATATTTTTGCAAGATCTTTAACATAAAAAGCAGCGATCCCTGGAGTGAGACAACCCCTTTAAGTTAAGTGCTCCCTACACAAATATAGTACATGGATGTCCCCTCTAAGCTATGTCCGTACACTGTGCTGCATGGGGACAGCGCTTGTCCCCGCGGGGTACTTTACGGGAAGAGGTGTTGACCTAGACCCCTGGACCCCCCCAAAAACCCTTTTTCGGAAATGGTTCCCCGGTTCCTTTTGAATGAAAAACCCGGTTTACACCCGACACGATTTTTTTTTTTGGGGGGTTTATGACCCGGTCTCGTGCAGTGTTTCCCTCTGGATTTATTTTTCCGGCAGTCGTCTCTTTGGTAGATTTGGTTTTGTTCGCCTACTTCTGGAGAGTGTTGCCCACTTTGTTGGGTTGTGAAGGGGTTCTTTTCCCCCTGGAAATTATTTCCCGTCACTTTGTTTCCGTGGGGTCCAGGCCCTTTTTGCTTGATGAGGTCACCGCGCTTTCTTTTCTTTCCCGGATGGGGATTTTTTTGCCGCCCTATTTTCGAACAAATTTCTCAGATAGGTTTTCTGTTTTCGCAGTTAAAAGGGGGGTTTTCCCAAACGATGTAGGTTGACGTGGGACCCTCCAAAATGGGTTTTGGGTTCCACTTTTCTAAATATTTGTGATTCCAAAAAGTGAAGTGGGGAAGAGCAAAAGGGCCTTGCTCAGCCCATTTTTTTCCCTGCCCTTTTTACATTGGGACATCCCGGGGACACTGGACCGGGTGATCTGGGGGGGAGTTCCCTGTTTGCCCCTTCTTATCTGATGACGGGGGAACATAAAGGGAGCTTGAAAGGGGGTGGGGGAGAAAGGCAGTGTATGAGGGGTCTGCTGTAAAAGGAAATCCATAGGAAATGAAATTTTATTTGAGTAAACTTTCAGCGCCCTCCCTTCTCGCTCTTGCTCACCCCCCCTCTTCTTTTTCCTGGAAGATAGGAGGAAAAGGAAAACCCCTTTGGAAAAAAAAACCCCTTTAAGGAGGGTTTCCCTTTGTCCCGAAAGGGAGACCCTTTTTTGAGCATGTTTTCTTCACGCAAAATTTTCCAAAATCCAAACACCCCTCACAAATCAACTCCAGGGCCGTTTTATCTCCCCTAAGGGGGCTTCCCCCACGGAGCTTTTTTTGGGTGTGTTTTTTATGCTTTTTTTGGGTGCAGAAACGTTACGCTTTAAAAGGCTGTGTCTTTCTCCCAAAAAAAACGGTCAAATTGCCCCCGCGGGGAAAGGCCCAAATTTGGGGAAGGGGAAAAGGAAGGATTCCCCCAAACCTGCCATGAAACACCCTTTTGGGGGGCCCTTTCCCCACTGGATTTTTGGTGAGGGTTTTTTTTTTTACCGTGTTTTGGATTTGTTTTTTTGGGGCAAAAAATTACGGTTTTAACTTCTGCACAAAAAAAAACTCCTCCAAAAAAACCCCTGGTGTGAAAGGAGCTGAAATCCTAAACCCCTTCCCCCGATATTAATGTGGATCCCCAAAAGGGGAAGTGGGGATTTGGAAATTTATGTCCATTATAGAACTTAAAAACCTGAATATTTTTCAAAAAATTAGGTACAAAAAAACCAAAATTTGTGTGGCCCCAAATTATATAGGGGATAACTGTATGGGGGTATCGGGGTGGGCCCTGCCCCTATCATTACATTGAGGGCATTTTCCAAACCCATTATATCTTTCAAAGTACATGGTTTGATTTTTAAAGCCTACCCGGGCGTTTTGTTTTAAACTTCAGGGTTTGCCCTTGGTTGTTGTCAGTAAATTGGCCGGTTTGAAATTTTTTCCCAAGGTCGGAAAGGGGTTTCGTGGCGCAAGTTGCTGTCACTTTCCATTAGTCGGTGATGTCACTTCAGCCGCTTTTGGGGGCCCCTTTTTATCTTCCTTTGTATTGGGGGGCAATTGTGGGTTTTTTGTTTTGCGTGCCCGTCTTTCCCTTTGCAGGTTCGATGCTGGGAGGTGCAGGAAATGGTAAACCCCACCCCTAAGGCCCAGAAGATGACCAGGGCCGGTGTGCGGGGGTTGCGGGAGCGTTTTTATTTTATGTCTGGGGCTGCTCCCGGGGGCCGGGTTGGGTTTCTGTTTTTAAACTTTTTTTAGCCCGCCCCCCGGGTGTGCCCTCTCCCCATTAATTTAACATTTTGGGAGGGCCCCAAATTTCTATGGGGTCCCCTTTTTATTTTGGAAAAAGACCTCTCCTGTCTTCCCTTTACAGTTAGCCCGGGCACGGGATCTGTCGGGGGGCAAAATTTTTTTGCCCGCCTTGGGGGTTTAAACTCTTTTAAAAAATCATGTGGCTACATATTAGTACATGTGTTTAACATCAGTGGAATGGAATGCTGGTACTTGTGGTTCCAAAGCCGCAGCTGTGTATAGACAACTACTGCAGAACTACAAGTGCGAGCATCCCCAAACACACATTAAACACGTTTTAATTTACACCTATATGATTAGTAAAGGTGTGGCATGCTGGTACTTTTTATTTTTGCAGCAGCGGGTGTACAAAAAAAACTATTAGGAAAACTAAAGTGCCGGGCATTTAAAAAACCTTCACCCATACGATTAATACAGTTGTTCAACGTGTGGGTGTGGCTGCTGGTTTAACAGACACCCAAAAACCTTTTGAAAAAGCTTGTAACTCGAAATTTCCAAAAACTAAAAGTGGCTGGGTTTAGGAAGTAGGAATTGAAGCTTTTAAAAACCGCCCCCCAGCGGGTTTGGGAAGTGGGAGTCTGAAGCTTTTAGACCCAATCCTAAAAAGGGAAGTGGGAGCCTGAAGCTGAAAAAACGCCCCAACACCCTTTAATGGGAAGTGGGGTCTGAAGTGTGGACCACATCCTAAACCCAGGAAGGGGGAAACCTGAAGCTTAAAAACCGGGCCACTGCCTGAACAGGAAGGGTAATCCTAAAGCTGCAGAACCACCCACAGCCTGAAACGGGAAGTGGCCCTAAAGCTGCAAAAATGTCAAAACCCTGAACGGGAAAGGGTGGGGGGCCGGGAACGTTTAGATTTCACCCACAGTTAAAAAGGGAAAGGGTTAAAACCCCTGAAGCAGACTGTGGCTCTGTTAAACTGCATAGTTAGAAAATCCCTTTAAGAACAAACCTACAGATTCGATCTTGTTTGTAACCCGGGTCTGCCTGCACTAAGTCATTGTGGTCTTCTTTTTAATATGGTTCCATCAGTTTCTTTGTATGGTTCCCCGGGGTGAAGTAAAAAAATTTTTCGGGGGGGCAGGAAAAGTCTCGTGTCGGCAGATAATAAGGGCCTTCTATACGTAAATGGGCTTGGGGTAAGCTGTCTATGTTTTCCCCCTAGCAATCATCGGGGGCCCAAGGCAGCCCCAAACGGGCTCAGCTTTTCAATTTTATTTGTGCTCTGAAAAAAAGAAAACTGAGTCTGATTGGTTTTTTATGGGCAACAAGCCCAAAATTTCTGCAAGATAGGGTTTTTTTAAAAATTTTGGCCCCCAAGTCTGTCTTGTCTTTTGGGCGGGGTGGGGAAACAGTCCTCTCGGGGGCAGAAAGTTCGTGTCTGCAGATACCCGAGGGGTGGGGTTTGGGTGGTTTTTGTGGTTCCCGGGGGGTGGATAAAAGGTTTCCCCTCGGGGTGAGGGGTCCCCGTCTCTGCAGTTTCTGGGCTGTTGGGGGGTATGTGGGGCCCGGGGGATGGATAAGGTTTCCCCTTTGGGGGGAGGGGCTCCTCGTTTTCTGCAGATACTGAGGTGTTGGGGTTTGGTTTTGTGGTCCGGGGGTGGATAAAGGGCCCCTCGGGGTCAGGAGGGTCCTCGTCTCTTTCAGTTTTCTGAGGTGTTTGGGGGGAGTATGGGGGTCCCGGGGGGGGATTAAAGGGCCTTCGGGGGGGGAGGGGCTCCTGTCTCTGCAGTACTGAGGGTGTTTGGGTGGATAAAAATCCTCTTTGGGGTCAGGAGGCCCCGTCTTGCAGATTCTGAGGCTGTTGGATGGATAAGATCCTCTCGGTGTGAGGGGCTCCTCGTCTCTGCAGATACTGAGGCTGTTGGATGGATTTTGATCCCCCTCGGGGTGAGGGGGGTCCTCGTCTCTTTCCGATATGAGGCTGTTGGGGGGGGAGTTTGTGGTCCGGGGGGTGGGAAAAGGTTTCCCCTCGGGGGTGAGGGGGTCCCCGTTTTCGCGATTTGAGGTGTTTGGGTTGGGTATGTGGTCCAGGGGATTTGGATAAGGCCCCCTCCGGGGGAAAGGGCTCCTCGGGCTCTGCAGATACTGAGGCTGTTGGATGGAGGATGTGGTCCGGGGGATGGATAAGGTCCTCTCGGGGTCAGGAGCTCCTCGTCTCTGCAGATACTGAGGCTGTTGGATGGATAAGGTCCTCTCGGGGTGAGGGGCTCCTCGTCTCTGCAGATACTGAGGCTGTTGGATGGATAAGATCCTCTCGGGGTCAGGAGCTCCTCGTCTCTGCAGATACTGAGTCTCTCTTGTCTTTCCTCAGGACGGGGTTTAAAATTTCACAGCGTCTTTTGATAAAAAAGGGCCCAAAAAGTGGGGGCCTGAACAGTAACCAGTCCTTACAGATCGCGCAGGTGAGGTGTCGTGTCAATGTTATATATGTCGGCGGCTGGTAACATGCGCGGCTCACCAAAGACTTAAACTCTTCCCCCCCCAATCAGCCGTGTCCAAAAAAGGGCCGTTTCACTGGATAAAGGCTTCCCCAATACAGCTGGGATCATGGGCGGGAAAATGGGACAAAAAAACCCCCAAGGTAAGAAAACACGGCCCCGGTTGTGGCTCCCGGGGGGTTTGGGTTTTTGTTCCCCAAATTTGAAGGGGGGCTGCAGTAAATCGCTGGACCCTTTTTAAGGGGTTTTCCCCTTTTGGCAATGAAGGTTATTGCTAGGATACGGCATCAATGTCTGATAGATCCAGGTCCTATCTCTGGGAACCGCACCTATCTCTGAAATGAGCCCCAAAACCTCTCCGTTCGCAGGTTGGGAATCTCCCATAGACATGAATGGGAGTTTCAGTTATAGTCAAGCGGCAGTGTTCATCTAAACTCGGATCTCCCATTCATGTCTATGGGAGAGTCCCGACCTGCACACAGAGAGGTTTAGGAGATCGGTCCAGGTCACAGAGCTGGGACCCGGGCCTATCAGACAATGACGCCGTATCCTAGCGAGATGCCATCACTGTCTAAAGTGGGACAACCCCTTAAGCCGAATGCCTGAAAAGTAGTTAATGACCAGAACATTTTTTTAGTTTTTGCCTCCTTGCATTTCAACAGTTGTAACTTTATTTTTTCAATGGCGCAGTTGGATGAGGCCTCGTTTTATTCGGGACAAGTTGTAATTTATGGGGGAATAATTTAAGTTCACTTATAAATAATTGCAGATTTTAAAAAAAAAAAAAAATTACATTTTTTTTCGTTTTTTTTTATTATACACCATTCCCATTTCACACTTAATAACTTGCTAGATTAATTCTACAGGTTATTAAAGGTCGCGTGGATTCTTAAAATGTGTAGGTTTTTTTGTGTGTGTAATGTATGCATAATTATTTTTTTTTTAAATATTTATTTTTTATTTTTTTTTTTCATTCTTTTTTTACACTACTTTTTTTTTTTTTTTTATAATCCCATGAAGAGAGAACTGTGTTAATTTTTTTTTTAACATTTAGGGGGACATGTCTGAAAACTGTCTTGGTCTAAGACTTTTCTTGTTGCCGATAGCAACCAATCGGTGTTCTCCTTTCATTTCATATAGAGCTCTTTAAAAATTAAAGGGGCGCTCTGATTGGTTGCTATGGGCAACAAGAAAAGTCTTAGTCCAAGACAGTTTTCAGACATGTCCCCCATAGTAATGTATTAGCATATTCATATATGCTAATACATTATAATCTGTGTCAGTCTGACACAGGCAGTGATCAGGGCAGCTCACAGTCTGCCCTGATCACTGGCTTCTTACACAGACAGTGCTGGGGCTACTCTAGGTGCAGCCGTTCCCCGGGCTCTGTCGGGTCACCGTGTGTTCCGATCACCCGACAGAGCAGGGAAACCCTTTGATTGCGCTGCGGTGACGAACTGCAGCAATCAAAGGGTTAAAGCATCGGGGAGTGGAGGTTTCCCCCGCTCACCGGTATTTGCAGGAGCTGCGCTGGGATCAGGGCTGTGTAGTACAGCCCTGACCTCAGCGCTGCTGCGACTCCAGGTGCTGCAAACTCTGATGTCTGCAGCGAGGCCAAAAGACGTCGCTGCAGACGAACGACCTGAAATGTGTCAAAAGATGGTGGGCGGTCGCTAAGGAGTTAAGGGTTGTCTGCCCTTGATGTAATTGGGCAAATGTGAGGTGGGGGATGCTCACTATGAGCCCAAATGAAGATCTCCATTGCTGTCTAAAGCTGCCCATGTAGTGAGGCTGCGGCAGGGAATATGGCCCCCTGGTAACATAGGGGTTATTTGAAGCTGGGCTTCTGAGTAGACTCCTAGAGTAGCTCCGGTCTGTGGTGAGACCCCGTTGTTATGTGGCGGTGGCTTTTTAGGGTTATAATAGGTCCTGCTGCACAGCAGCCATGTTAATGTATGTCCGATGATCCGGCGTGGTTGTGCCAGATCAAGAAGCTTTACATAGAGACAGCTTTATCTATACTGTCTAATAGTAAGACTAGATAGTCCTATACTGCGCCTCCTGTATCTGGTGCAGGTTTACGCATTGTCTAATGTTACCCCTCCTATTAGTTGGCTTATCTTATGCCACTAACTGCGCTACAATTGTGGGCGAATGGCGGTGCACTCTAAGCCATGCCCCCTTCTAGCAAGGCTACACCCCTTTTGTCAGACAATGCGCAGAAGTATCTAGAAAATGTCTAACACACAATAATTCTGGTATAACACTCTGATGCCATTATTTTTGCCTTTAAAGGGGTTGTCTCTCTACATTGATTCGTCCTGTTTTATTGGTTTCACTTTGAATTCAGGGACGTGTTTACTGGCTTTCACTAGGCTCCAGTAGAAACCAGGTCTGTAGCTATAGCAACCAGTGCTGGCAGCCTATCAGCATAGATCAAACAGGTCTGTAGCTATAGCAACCAGCTCTGGCAGCCTATCAGCATTGATCAAACAGGTCTGTAGCTATAGAACAACCATTGGGCTGGTCAGCTATATCAGTGAGCGGATCAGATGATCTGTAGCTATAGCAATGCCAGCTATAGGGCCGGCAGCTATCAAGCGATAGCCTTCAAAGAGGTTCTGTAGCTATAGCACCCAGTGCTGGCAGCCTATCAGGAGAGATCAAACAGGTCTGTAGCTATAGCAACCAGCGCTGGCAGCCTATCATGAGAGATGGAACAGGTCTGTAGCTATAGCACCCAGTGCTGGCAGCCTATCAGGAGAGATCAAACAGGTCTGTAGCTCTAGCGACCTGAGGAGCTGATGCAGCCTATACAAGAGGGGATATCTAGGAATAGGTAGGACACTGTTAACTCCTTAACGACCGCCCGCCGTCTTTTGGCGTTGCTGCAGACATTGGAGTTTAAGGCTCCGGGCGCCCGCAGCAGCGCTGAGATCGGGGCTGTACTACACAGCCCTGATCCCAGAGCATCCCCTGCAAAGCACCGGGGAGCAGAGGAAACCTCCGCAACCCGGTACTTTAACCCTTTGATTGCTGCGGATCGTCACCGCAGCGCAATCAAAGGGTTTCCATGCTCTGTCGGGTGATCGGAACACCCGGTGACCCGACAGAGCCCAGGGAACGGCTGCACAGTCAGCCCTGGGGACCTAGAGTAGCCCCAGAGCTTTCTGTGTACTAAGCCAGTGACCAGGACACACTGTGTGGCGTCCTAATCACTGCCTGTGTCAGTCTGACACAGATTATAATATATTATATGTATGTATGCTAATACATTACTAAGTGTAAAAAAAAAAAAAAATGTTAAACCGTTCTCCCTTCATGTAATTAAAAAAAAAAAAAAAAAAGTAAAAAAAAAAGTGTAAAAAATGAAAAAAATAAAAGATAAAAATATTTAATAAAAAAAAACTGTGTATATATTACACAGAAAACCCTACACATATTAGGTCTCCACACGACCGTAATAACCTGTAGAATTAATCTAACAAGTTATTAAGTGTGAAATGTGAATGGTGTAAAAAAATTTTAAAAAAAAATAATTTATCAGTGAACTTAAACTATTCCCCCATAAAGTAAAACTCGTCTCGAATAACTCGAGGCTTCATCCAACTGCGTCATTGAAAAAATAAAAAAGTTACAACTGTTGAAACGCACGGAGGCAAAAACTAAAAAAAAATGTTCTGGTCATTAACTACTTCTCAGGCGTTGAGCTTAAGGGGTTAATGGACACATGTTGCAAAGTGACTTGTTTTTGTGAGATCTTAAAAAGCAACAATCCCTGTAGTGAGACGACCCCTTTACTTCTGTCGCAGTTGCCTTAATAAATGTGGCCGATTCTGTTTCTCAGTCTGATGTAACCACTGGTCAATACAGGGTTAATAGTGACATTTACCACAAATTTCATTGGTGGATGTGATGGGAACAGGTCATTCATCTTCCGTCCGTGATGGGTGATTTGGTCTGACCCTCTCTTCTGTTCCTTTTAGTTTTGGGACACCCGTTCCCCGAACCCTCTGATGACGCTGCAGCTTCCTGAGCGGTGTTACTGTGCGGATGTGGTAAGTGGGCCCCGCTGGCAGCGTCCGACACCGGATGTGATTCCGCTGCTGCCGTCGCCTGATGTCCTGTCACCAGTGAGCCGCAGCGGCCGTCACTTTTCTGTCTTCTCCCCTTCAGGTCTATCCTATGGCGGTGGTGGCCACAGCAGAGAGAGGGTTAATAGTTTACCAGCTGGAGAACCAGCCCTCCGAATTCCGCAGGATCGACTCCCCCTTAAAGCACCAGGTAATGTGCAGAGCACGGCGGCTTTGTGCATAGGGCAGGTTAGGGTGGGAGCATATAGCACGTTTTCTATGTGACCGAGGGCCAAACCTCCACGTGGCCACACAAGATACCGGCCATTGGCAGTCACATGGGGGCATGCATTCGGTCGCATTCGGCTGCTCATGGCGGCGGCTATGCTCACACGCCAATTAGTATTTTGTAGGAAGTAAGCGCCTTTTTCAGAGGAGACGCGCGCTTTTGCAAGCTTGTTTTTTTGGTGCGTTTTTACACTTGCCTTCTTTATTTTATGTGTCTTTTACTGATCATTTTAGAACCTTCATTTTATTAGCTCTGTTTTCTGGCTCGTTTATGCATTGGGAATGGTCCTGCACTCGGACACGCAGCTGTGTGACTGATGCAGGCTCATTCCCAATTAAGTTAGTGTGATTTTTTTTGCGCTTGTTTTGAGCAAAAACATACTACCAAAGTCTGATAGGTGCAAATCCCATCTCTGCGCCCTGCACTCATCTTGGGAACAGACCCTAAAAGTGTTGGCTCAAAATGGAGATCAGGTCACATTTACACACAACTCTCCATTTTGATCTATGAGAGTTGTGAGTATGGCCAAACACTGCGCTGCCCTGTACTGCTATCTCCCATAGAACAGAATGGAGAACACAGCGCTCCCCTGTACTGGGAACTCCCATAGAACAGAATGGAGAACACAGCGCTCCCCTGTACCAGGAACTTCCATAGAACAGAATGGAGAACACAGCGCTCCCCTGTACCAGGAACTTCCATAGAACAGAATGGAGAACACAGCGCTCCCCTGTACCAGGAACTCCCATAGAGGAGAATGGAGAACACAGCGCTCCCTGTACTGGGAACTCCCATAGAACAGAATGGAGAACACAGCGCTCCCTGTGCTGGGAACTCCCATAGAACAGAATGGAGAACACAGCGCTCTCCTGTACTGGGAACTCCCATAGAACAGAATGGAGAACACAGTGCCCCTGCACTGGGAACTCCCATAAACAGAATGGAGAACACAGCGCTCCCTGTACTGGGAACTTCTATAGAACAGGATGGAGAACACAGTGCCCCCTGTACTGGGAACTCCCATAGAACAGAATGGAGAACACAGCGCTCTCCTGTACTGGGAACTCTCATAGAACAGAATGCACAACACAGCGCTCCCTGTACTGGGAACTCCCATAGAACAGAATGGAGAACACAGCGCTCCCCTGTACTAGAAACTCCCATAGAATAGAATGGAGTACACAGCGCTCCCCTTTACTGGGAACTCCCATAGAGGAGAATGCACAACACAGAGCTCCCTGTACTGGGAACTCCCATAGAACAGAATGGAGAACACAGCGCTACCCTATACTGGGAGCTCCCATAGAGGAGAATGGAGAACACCGCGCTCCCCTGTTGTGGGAACTCCCATAGAACAGAATGGAGAACACAGCACTCTCTGTACTGGGAACTCCATAGAACAGAATGGAGAACACAGCGCTCTCTGTACTGGGAACTCCCATAGAACAGAATGGAGAACATGGCGCTCCCCTGTACTGGGAACTGCCATAGAGGAGAATGGAGAACACAGCGCTCCCCTGTACTGGGAACTCCCATAGAATAGAATGGAGAACACAGCGCTCCCTGTACTGGGAACTCCCATAGAGGAGAATGGAGAACACAGTGCTCCCTGTACTGGGAACTCCCATAGAACAGAATGGAGAACACCGCGCATCCCTGTACTGGGAACTCCCATAGAACAGAATGGAGAACACCGCGCTTCCCTGTACTGGGAACTCCCATAGAATAGAATGGAGAACACAGCGCTCCCCTGTACTGGGAACTCCCATAGAGGAGAATGCACAACACAGTGCTCCCCTGTAATGGGAACTCCATAGAACAGAATGGAGAACACAGTGCTCCTCTGTACTGGGAACTCCCATAGAACAGAATGGAGAACACAGTGCTCCTCTGTACTGGGAACTCCCATAGAACAGAATGGAGAGTTGTGCACAACCCTGACCAGATCTCCATTCTGAGCGGACACACTTGGGGCCCTAGAGGTGGGCCCTGCACTTATCAGACTTTGATGACCTGTCCAGTCATTGTGCCAGTAAAGTCTATGGTGGGAACAGCCCTTTAAGCATCAGGCTGGACGCAGAGGTTAGGCTCGGTGCACATGGCGTATTTTGTGCACTTTTTGATGAACAAAATTCATGGTGTTTTTTTTTTTGTAAGTTTGTGTCAGACGAGGTGGGCGCTGCACCTATTAGACATTGTTGTCGTATCCTAACGACGTACCATCAAAATCTATGGTGGGAGCCCCCCTTTGTGTATCTGCAAGATCATGTGTCCCCTAGGAAGACGCTTGTATGATCAGCCGCACATGCAGGACATATATGATACCAGTCATTGCCTCCATGGACCAGAGGTGACGTTCTCCTCTATAACCTGATCGGTCCGGTGCCCTCAGGGGCTGAATCCTGTCGTGACCTTTTGCTGCTCCCACAGTTATAGGGTTTATGAAATACACCAGAGCTCTGTGTCCGCACCAAAGATTTCACTGGTTATAAACGAGACAGTCTCCATTCTCTGACAGCAAGCAGGGCTGGTGACAGCAGTGAGGTATTGACCCCCAGTGGGTAAGCACATTGCATCGCGTTCCTCACCCACGTCTCTTCTGGTTTCCAGCACCGATGCGTCGCCATATTTAAAGATAAACAGAACAAGCCGACCGGCTTCGCGTTGGGCAGCATCGAGGGTCGAGTCGCCATCCATTACATCAACCCCCCGAACCCGTGAGTATTCCAGCTGTGGGGACCCGGGCGGGGGCCATTGTGGGTCACGTAGCAGCGGTAACACCACTCTCATCCTGTCACAGAGCGAAAGACAACTTCACGTTCAAATGCCACCGATCCAACGGGACAAACACTGCAGCTCCGCAGGACATTTACGCGGTGAGATTTGGGGGGTTTGTTTTACCCCGCCGTCTTGCAGCAGTTTTGGTGAATGTGTTGGGACTGTGACGCCGGGAGTGACCGTTCTGTTCTGTGTCCCCCCTGTCAGGTAAACGGCATCGCCTTTCACCCGGTGCATGGCACCCTGGCCACGGTCGGCTCCGACGGGCGCTTCAGCTTCTGGGACAAAGACGCTCGGACGAAGCTGAAGACTTCGGAGCAGCTGGACCAGCCCATCTCCGCCTGCTGCTTCAACCACAACGGGAACATCTTTGCCTATTCCTCCAGTTACGACTGGTCCAAGGTGCGCTCTCCCGTCCTGCGCGGTGCCCCCCCGTCCTGCTCCGCCCGCTCTCTCCTGTCCTGCCCCCCGCTCCCCCCCGTCCTTGCCCGCCCGCTCTCTCCCGTCCCGCTCCGCCCGCTCTCTCCCGTCCCGCTCCGCCCGCTCTCTCCCGTCCCGCTCCGCCCGCTCTCTCCCGTCCCGCTCCGCCCGCTCTCCCCCTCCCTCCGCCCGCTCTCCCCGTCCGTCCGCCCGCTCTCTCCCGTCCCGCCCCCCCCTTTTCTCTCCCTTTCCCCCCGCCCGCTCTTCCCTTTCCCGCTCCCCCCGGGCCCCCTCCCGCCCCCCCCGCTTTTTCCCCGTCCCGCTCCCCCGCTCTCCCCCGTCCCGCGCCCCCCGTCTCTCCCGTCCCGCCCGCCCGCTCTCTCCCTTTCCCGGCCGCCCGCTCTCTCCCGCCCCGCCCCCGCCCCCCTCCGCCCCGCGCCGCCCGCTCTCTCCCGCCCGCGCCGCCGCTCTCCCCGTCCCGCGCCGCCCCCTCTCCCGTCCCGCGCCCCCCCGCTCTCTCCCGTCCCGCGCCGCCCGCTCTCTCCCTCCGGCGCCGCCCTTCTCTCCCGTCCCGCTCCGCCCGCTCTCTCCCGTCCCCCCCCCCCCCGCCTTGCCTGCCCGCTCTCCCCCCCTCCCCCCGCTCTTCCCGCCCCGCTCCCCGCCTCTCCCGCCCCCGCTCCGCCGCTCTCCCCGCCCGCCCCGCCCTCTCTCCCCCCCGCTCCCCCCGCTCTCTCCCTCCCGCCCGCCCGCTCCTCCCTCCCGCTCCGCCCGCTCTCTCCCGTCCCGTTCCGCCCGCTCTCTCCCGTCCCCTCCCCCCCCCCTTGCGCTGCCCGCTCTCCCCCGCCCCGCCCACTCTCTCCCGCCCCGCTCCGCCCGCTCTCCCCCGTCCCGCTCCGCCCCTCTCCCCCGCCTTGCGCTCCCCGCTCTCCCCCGCCCCGTCCCCCCCCTCTCTCCCGCCCCGCGCCGCCGCTTCTCCCGTCCCGCCCGCCCGCTCCTCCCGTCCCGCGCCCCCGCTCTCTCCCGCCGCGCGCCCCCGTTCCTGCCGCCCCGCGCCGCCCGCTCTCTACCGTCCCGCCCCCCGCCCCCGCCCCGCGCCCCCCGCCTCCCCCGCCCCGCGCCGCCGCTCTCCCCGTCCCGCTCCGCCCGCCTTCCCTCCCGCTCCGCCCGCTCTCTCCCGTCCCGCGCCGCCCGCTTTTTGTCCCCGCTCCGCCCCGCTCTCCCCCGTCCCCCCCCGCCCCTCTCTCCCGTCCCCCCCCCCCCCGCTTCTCCCGTCCCGCCCGCCCGCTCTCCCCCTCTCCCCGCTCCCCCGCCTTGGGGGTTTGGGCCCGCTTCCCCCCCCGCCCCGCCCGCTCTTCCCGTCCCGCCCCGCCCGTCCCCCGTCCCGCCCCCGCCCGCTCTCCCCCTCCGCCCCGCCCGCTCCCCTCCCGTCCCGCGCCGCCCTCTCTCCCGTCCCGCCCCCGCCCGCTCTTCCCGTCCCGCCCCCCCGCTCTCTGCCGCCCGCCCCGCCCGCTCTCGCCTCCCGCTCCCCCCGCTCTCTGCGCCCGGGCCCCCCCGCTCTCCCCGTCCCGCGCGCCCGCCTCTGCCGTCCCGCCCGCCCGCTCTCTCCCGCCCGCGCCGCCCGCTCTCTGCCGCCCGGCCGCCCCTCTCTGCCGCCCCCGCGCCCCCGCTCTCCCCGTCCCGCGCCCCCCCGCTCTCGCCGTCCCGCCCCGCCCGCTCTCTGCCCCCCGCGCCCCCGCTCTCCCCGTCCGCGCCGCCCGCTCTCTCCCGCCCCCGCGCCGCCCCTCTCTTCCCTTTTCCCGCTCCCGGGGGGCTAAACCCCTCCCCGTCCCGCTCCCCCCCCCCCTTCGCTGCCCGCCGCCCCCGCTCCGCCCACTCTCTCCCGCCCGCTCCGCCCCTCTCCCCGTCCGCTCCGCCCCCCTCTCCCCCCCGCCCCGCCCGCTTCTCCCGTCCCGCCCCGCCCGCTCTCTCCCGCCCGCCCGCCCGCTCTCTCCCTCCCGCTCCGCCCGCCTCTCCCGTCCCCGCCGCCTCCGTCCCTCGCCCGCCCCTCCCTCGGTCCCGCGCCCCCGTTTCTCTCCCCGTCCCCTCCGCCCGCCTCTCCCCGTCCCGTTCCGCCGCTCCTCCCCCGCCCCCCCCCGCCTTGCGCGCCCCCCTCCTTCCCCCGCCCGCTTTTCCCCCGCCCGCTCCGCCCGCTCTCCCCCGTCCGCCCCCCCGCTCTCCCCCGCCTTCCCTCCCCCGCTCTCCCCCGCCCGCTCCGCCCGCTTCCCCCCCTCCCGCGCCGCCCGGGCCTCTCCCGTCCCGCGCGCCCGCCTCTCCCGTCCGGCCGCCCGCTCTCTCCCGCCCCGCGCCGCCCCTCTTGCCGTCCCGCCCCGCCCGCTCCCCCCCCCTCCGCTCCGCCCGCTCTCCCCGCCCGCCCCGCCCGCTCTCTCCCGCCCGCGCCCCCCTTCCCCCCCGCCCGCTCCCCCCTTTTTTCCCGTCCCCCGCGCCGCCCCTCTCTCCCGTCCCGCTCCGCCCGCTCTCTCCCGTCCTGCTCCGCCCGCTCTCTCCCGTCCTGCTCCGCCCGTTTCTCCCCCGCCCCGCCCGCCCCTCTCCCCCGTCCCCCTCCGCCCGCTCCTCCCGTCCCGCTCCGTCCGCTCTTTTCCCCGTCCGCCCCCCCCGCCTTGCGTGCCCGCTCTCCCCCGCCCCGCCCGCCCCTTCCCTTTTCCCCTCCGCCCGCCCCCCTACCCGCCCCCCCGGTCTTTTCCGTCCCCCCGCCCGTTTTCCTCCCCCTTCCCGCGCCGCCCGCTCTTGCCGTCCCGCCCGCCCGTTTCTCTGCCGCCCGCTCCGCCCGTCTCTGCGTCCCGGCCCGCTCTTCCCGCCCCGCGCCCCCCTCTCTGCCGTCCCGCGCCCCGCTTTTCTCCGTCCCGCCGCCCGCCCGCCGTCCCGCCGCCCGTCTCCCCCGTCCCGCTCCGCCCGTCTTCCCTCCCCCCCCGGGGGGGGGCTCTTTTCCCCGCCCGCTCCGCCCGCTTTTCCCCGTCCCGTTTCCCCCGCCTTGGCTGCCCGCTCCTCCCCCGCTGGGCCCCTTTTCCCCCCCGCTCCGCCCCGCTTCCCCCCCGTCCCGCTCCCCCGCTTTTCTCCTTTCCGTCCCCGCTCCGCCCGTCCCCCCCTCCCTCCCCGCCCGCCTCTCCCGTCCCCCCCGCCCGTCTCCCCGTCCCGCGCCGCCCGTCTCTCCCCTCCGGCCGCCCCTCTTCTCCGTCCCGCTCCGCCCGCTCTCTGCCGTCCCGCGCCGCCCGCTCTCTGCCGTCCCGCGCCGCCCGCTCTCTGCCGTCCCGCGCCGCCCGCTCTCTGCCGTCCCGCGCCGCCCGCTTCTCCCGTCCGCGCCGCCCGCTCCTGCCGTCCCGCGCCGCCCCGCTCTCTGCCGCCCCGCGCCGCCCGCTCTCTCCCCTCCGCGCCGCCCGCTTTCCCGTCCCCCGCGCCGCCCCCTCTCTCCCGCCCGCTCCGCCCGCCTCCCTCCCGTTCCCCCCCGCTTCTCCCGTCCGCTCCCCCCCCCTTGCGTCCCACTCCCCCCCCCGCCCCCCTCTCTCCCTCCCGCTCCGCCCGCTTCCCCCCGTCCCCTCCCCCGCTTTCCCCCCCTTTGCGCTGCCCGCTCCCCCCCCCCCCCCGCTCCGCCCCCCCCCCCCGCGCCCCCCCCTCTTCCCCTCCCCGCCCCCCTCTCTCCCGTCCCGCTCCGCCCGCTCTCTCCCGTCCCGCTCCGCCCGCTCTCTCCCGTCCCGCTCCGCCCGCTCTCTCCCGTCCCGCTCCGCCCGCTCTCTCCCGTCCCGCGCGCCCCTTTCTTCCCGTCCCGCGCCGCCCCTTCCCCCTCCCGCTCCGCCCCCCCCCCGTCCCGCCCCCCCCCTCTCCCCGCCCCCCCGCCCGCTCCCCCCCACCCCCCGCCCCCCCTCTCCCGCCCCTCCGCCCCCTTCCCCCGCCCGCTCCGCCCGCTCTCTCCCGTCCCGCTCCGCCCGCTCTCTCCCGTCCCGCTCCGCCCGCTCTCTCCCGTCCCGCTCCGCCCGCTCTCTCCCTCCCGCTCCCCCCGCCTTGCGCTGCCCGCTTCCCCCCCCGCCCCCCCCGCTCCTCCCGTCCCGCCCCCTCCCTCCCGTCCCGCTCCCCCCGCTCTCTCCCTCCCGCCCCCGCCCGCTCTCTCCCGTCCCGCGCCCCGCTCTTCCCGTCCCGCGCCCCCCCCGCTCTCTCCGCCCGCGCCGCCCGCTCTCTGCCGCCCGCTCCCCCTCTCTCCGTCCCGCTCCGCCCGCTCCCCCCGTCCGCTCGCCCGCTCTTCCCGTCCCTCCGCCCGCTCTCTCCCGCCCTCCGCCCGCTCTCTCCCGTCCCGCTCCGCCCGCTCTCTCCCCGTCCGCTCCGCCCGCCTCTTCCCGTCCCCCCCCGCCCGCTCTCTCCGTCCCGCTCCGTCCGCTCTCCCCCCCTGCGCCGCCCGTCTCCCCCGCCCGCCCCGCCGCCCTCTCCCGCCCCGCCGCCCGCTCCTCCCGTCCCGCTCCCCCCGCCTTGCGCTGCCCGCTCCCCCCCGCCCGCCCCGCACTCTCCCGTCCTGCTCCGCCCCCCTCTCCCCCGTCCCGCCCGCCCGCTCCCCCCCCGCTTGCGCCCCCGTTCCCCCGTCCCGCGCCGCCCCTCTCTCCCTTTTCCCGCGCCGCCCGCTCTCCCCCGCCCCCCCCGCTCCTCCCGTCCCGCCCGCCCGCTCTCTCTCCGCCCGCCCGCCCGCTCTCCCCCCGTCCCGCGCCGCCCCTCTCCCCCGTCCCGCCCCCGCCCGCTCTCCCCGCCCGCCCCGCCCCCCCTCTCTCCCGCCCCACTCCGCCCCCCTCTCCCGCCCCCGCTCCCGCCCGCTCTCCCCGTCCCTCTCCGCCCTCTCTCCCTCCCCCGCCGCCGCCTCTCCCGCCCCGCGCCGCCCCTCTCTCCCCCCGCGCCGCCCGCTCTCTCCCGTCCTGCGCCGCCCGCTCTCTCCCGTCCCGCGCCGCCCGCTCTCTCCCGTCCCGCGCCGCCCGCTCTCTCCCGTCCCGCGCCGCCCGCTCTCTCCCGTCCCGCGCCGCCCGCTCTCTCCCGTCCCGCTCCGCCCGCTCTCTCCCGTCCCGCTCCGCCCCTCCTCCCCCGCCCCGCTCCCGCCCGCCTCTCCGTCCCGCTCCGCCCGCTCTCTCCCGCCCCCGCCGCCCGCCTCCCCCGCCCCGCCCCCGCCCCCCCCCGCCCCGCGCGCCCGCCTCTCGCCGTCCCGCCCCCGCGCGCTCTTCCCGTCCCGCTCCGCCCCTCCTCCCGTCCCGCTCCCCCCCGCTCCTCCCGTCCTGCTCCGCCCGCTCTCTCCCGTCCCGCTCCGCCCGCTCTCTCCCGTCCCGCTCCCCCGCTCTCTCCCCCCCGCCCGGCCCCCCTTCTCCCCCCCCGCTCCGCCGCTCTCTCCCGCCCGCGCCGCCCTCCTCCCCGTCCGCTCCGCCCCGCTCTTCCCGCCCCGTCCGCCCGCTCTCTCCCGTCCCGCCCGCCCGCCCCCCTTTCCCCCCCGCTCCGCCCCCTCCCCGTCCCCGCCGCCCCTCTCGCCTCCCCGCCGCGCGCCTCTCCCTCCCGCCCGCCCGCTCTCCCCGCCCCGCCCCCGCCCGCTCTCCCCCCCCGCGCCGCCGCTTCTTTCCCGTCCCCGCCGCCCGCTCTCCCCCGTCCCGGCCGCCCTCTCTCCGTCCCCCCGCCCGCTCTCCCTCCCGCCCCCCCCCGCTTCTCCCGTCCCGCGCCGCCCGCTTTTCCCCCGTCCCGCTCCGCCCGCCTCTCCGTCCCGCCCGCCGCTCTCTCCCGTCCCGCCCGCCCCTCTCTCCCGTCCCGTCCCCCGCTCTCTCCCGCCCCGCCCCGCCCCCTCTCCCGCCCGGCCGCCCGCTCTCTCCGCCCCGCGCCGCGCGCTCTCTCCCGTCCCGCTCCGCCCGCTCTCTCCCTCCCGCCCGCCCGACTCTCCCTCCCCTTTCCGCCCGCTCTCTCCCGTCCCCGCCGCCCGCTTTCTCCCGTCCTGCGCCGCCCCTCCTCTCCCGTCCCGCGCCGCCCGCTCTCCCCCGCCTTGCGCTGCGGACACTCATTCTCCTTTCCTTCCAGGGTCATGAATTCTACAATCCACAGAAGAAGAATTACATCTTCCTGCGTAACGCGGCCGAGGAGCTAAAGCCCCGGACTAAGAAATAGTAAGTGTGAATGTTACTGGCTCGGGGACCCTTGACGGACGCAGTCGAGGTCAGCATGGGTGTTTTTATCAGAAATACACAGACCCTTAAGGTTGGGTTTCACATCGTTAAATGCATAGTTTAATGCATAATTTGCACAGTTATGTCTAAGCTGCGTATGGGGGTGGACTGGGCCAGTGGAACACGGGCGCACGGTGGCTCAGTAGCAGCACAGGGCAGCACGGTGGCTCAGGTAGCACGGGCAGACGGGGGCTCAGTGGCTAGCCAGGGCAGCCGGGGCTCAGTAGCTAGCAGGGGGCAGCACGGGTCAGGGGCTAGCACAGGGAACACAGTGGCTAGCACAGGGGGGCCGGTGGTACACATGTCGCATGGTGGCTAGCACAGGCAGCCGGTGGCTCGTCAACAGGGCCCCACGGTGGCTCAGTGGCTAGCACAGGGGAGGCGGCTCAGGGGTACAAGGGCGCACGGGGGCCAGGGGGTAGCACGGGAAACACGGGGGCTAGACAGGGCGGCTGGGTGGTTTTCACAGTGTCGCATGGGGGCTGACAGGGCAGCACGGTGGCTCGTACTAGCACGGGGCAGCACGGGGGCCCTCAGTAGCAGCACGGGCACTCGGTGGCTAGCCCCGGGCAGCACGGTGGCTACGCTGGGCCCGCACAGTGGCTCGGTGGCTAGCCAGGGGCGCCGGCGGCTGGTGGCTAGACGGGGCAGACGGGGCTCGGTGGCAGCACGGGGCGCTCGGTGGCAAACACAGGGCAGAGGGGCCTCGGTTTGGCAGCACGGGCAGCACGGGGGGTCTTTTGCTAGCGCGGGGGCAGCCGGGGGTCGGTGGCTAGCGCCGCA
>JAODAL010061208.1:0-20465 GCA_025379985.1 Phyllomedusa bahiana | reverse complement strand
TTCACGCCCAAAAAAATGCGGCTTCTATCGGGGGGGATGTCATTCTTCCCCCAAAGCGTACAATACCATCGGTTTGTACGCCCGGGAAGACGACATGGTAATTCATAGCTTTCATAGAGGGTATTAAAGGGCAAGTACACCACAAAACGCACCCCGCAATTATGCCATGTGAACGTACCCTTTGTGTGGCTGCAGCAGCTAAAAACGTACGCAACCCTGACGAATGAAGGGTATAAAAAAATGATATTCAGATACAATTCATCATCAGGCTGTAGCTTACATGTGTAAAGGACAGAACAGGCAGGATTATGTTTAGTGACACAAATAGGGCAATATTGTGGATATGTGTGTTTATACACATAAACACATATATACAGTACATACACATTTACATACACATGTACACACACACACATATATATACACATATACACAAATACATATATATATATATATATATATATATATATATATATATATATATATATATATACACACAAACACACATGCATACACACATATACATTTATATATATATATATATATATACACACACACACACATGCATACATATATACACACATACATACATATATACACACATGCATACATATATACACACATGCATACACACAAACATATATACACATGCATACACAAATACACATATATACACACACATGCATACAATACATATATACATACACACATACACATATGTGTATACACACGCATATATACATTAAGTACAATTCATATTTATGAAGATTATGTGGTGTTGCCCTTATTATACTATCTAGCACAGGTCTCTACAGTGAGGCAACTCACTCACTTGAGACCTCCCTGGGCAACTGTGGATGATGATAATGCTGCTGCTGTTGTCTCCAAGGCTGAGTAGTTGCATGGTCCGAGACCCGGGAGCAAAACAGCAGGGGGCAGAGCTCCTCACTCACTGCTTCCTGACTGCCAGGCTCTCGTGCTCAGTGCGGCTGCAGCACAGGAAGTCCTGACATTCAGGAGCTACAGTGAGTGACAGGCGCCCCCTCCTCCCTGCTAAACACCGGCAACTGGTGCAGTCGCTCTCCCTCCCTGCACTGAATAATGGCTCTGAGCTGTGTGTTTAGAGGATTCACATACAGCTCAATAGATTGTCGGAGCTGCAGGCACATAACAGCTGCCTACAACCCGACGGGCTGAGACTCGGGGCACAGGCAGGATTGTTCGGGGCTTGTGCCCCGAATAAACTAGCCTAGCGACACCCCTGTTGTACACACACATGTACTGTATACAGAGACATATACATTAAGTACAGTTCACATTCAGGTTGTTTCACTCTATAATACTATCTAGCACTGGTCTCTACAGTGAGGCTACTCACTCACTTGAGACCTCCATGATATGGGCACCTGCTGGAGCTGCTACTGATGAAGCCATAAGAAATGCAGTGCAGCAGGAGATGGTCCCAGAGCACAGCAGGGGGCGGGGCCTGTCTCTCACTGTCGGGCTGTGGCTGCTGAACTTCCTGACTGTGCCGGGACTCTGTGCTCAGCGCGGCTGCAGTACATGGGGTCCTGACAATCAGGAGTGTGTGACAGGCGGCCCCTCCTCCCTCCTAAACGCCCGGCACCCGACAGTCTCCCTCCCTGCCTGCACTGTGAGAAACGGCCCGAGCTCTGTGTGTGTCCTCTGGACTCACTTACAGTTAAATAAATCGTCTCTCCAGGAACACAGTACCTGGAACCCGACGATCTGAGTGAGATTCGGGGCACAGGCCGGAATGTCCAGGGCTTGTGCCCCGAATCATCCTGCCTAGCGACGCCCCTGACCTCCACCATATGTGACGACTCACATTCGTCCAGCCGCCATCTTGGTTCACCTCGGGAGTCTTCCAGCTCTTGGATCATTGTGTTTTGTAAACAGTATTGGCACACTGAAACCAGGGTTCAGTTTAAAACTGGCCTCAGCCAGCTTTATTCAGGCACAGGGTAACAAAACAGAAAAACATAAACAGAAAACCTCAGGCCATCCAGCCACTAAATACACATATAGTGAGTCCCTCACTGTCCAGTGATCTGTGTCTACCACACAGGACCACCAAAAACTACAGTACTCTTACTGTTGCAATTCTGGCCTGGGTGCCAGAGCCCTTCTCCTTGGTTCACCTGCTGCCCCACTCCAAATACCAGAATATGCCCCCCTGATTACCTGGAGAAGCAGGCTTTTTATAGTCCTGGAGAAAACCTGGAATTGGAACATAGGAACAGCCACCCACCCACCTGCAGCTGTTCCAGGAAAGCCAACCCATAGTGTCTGGACATCAGCCGTACTACATATGAGTGTCAACAACTTAATGTTGCTGACCGACAACACCTTGCTTCCCCCACAGAGACCAGGCTCTCGGTGGCACATTTCTAGTGGGTCTCCTGACATATGCCACCTAGTGGCAGCACCATGCGACCACCTATATATATATATATACACACACAGTAGATAGATAGATAGATAGATAGATAGATAGATAGATAGATAGATAGATAGATAGATAGATAGATAGATAGATAGATAGATAGATAGATAAATGCTGTGGATAGATAATGAAAAAACAGCTGCAGCACTCAAGAAGAAAAAGGTTAGTGGGTGCCAGCCGAAGGGTATTGACCAAAAACCCTCAATTCACAAAAATGGAAGAATCCACAGCACTCCAATTAAATTTAAAAAAATGGTGCTATATTCACCCAGGGAATGCAACGTTTTTCGAGGCTCTAGTGTTAAGCTGAAACACTGCATTGCATGTTTGAATAATGCACGTTTTTTGCACCCTTTTACTTGAATTGGAGTGCTGTGGATTCTTCAGTATATATATATATATATATTTTGTGTGTGGAGTCATTTATGAGGGCCCCCCAGAGCCACATCAGAACTGGATGTTCCAGCTAAACTGAGGTCACCTTGTCGTTGGTGGTTGGGCTCTTACAATTTTGATCAAAAATGTGTTCTAAGAACCTAAACTTATATATATTTAAAAAGTAGCAGAAATGCATTTTGACATAGTTCCTAGGTTTACGTTAACTGATTCTTAGAGTTTGCAAAGTGATGTGTTTTTTATACAAATTTTATTTGTAGTAATTATTCCTATTCTTCTTCTTATTATTATTATTATTATTATATTTTACTTTTTGTGCCTGCTATAAGGTCAGAAAAAGACCTTTGGGGGCATTTTTATATAACTTTTTTTGGGGTAATTGCTCCTTATACTGGGGCTAATATATTAGCCCAAATTACTGGAGAAATACCCCCCCTGAAGTTACTGCAGAGCTGATGTGGATCTGATAATTAGCTTGGATAATGGGACCACCAGCACTGGGCAGCACTCACAGAGCACTGTATATACAACTATCAAGAAGGCAGGGACAGTCATATACCACCCCTGCCTTCTCAGTGAAGAGCCGGCTTCACTTTTGCAGCTGCACATACATTCCAGTGCAGAGTTACAGATGTAGCAAAGATTAACTTGACAGATAACACACCAAAATATCATGGCGCAGAAAATTATCTCAACATTTTCATTGCTTTTCAATGGCCTTTGTTTACAGATAAGAACAGATAACATGAAAAGCCGTGCTATCACGGCCGAGCTTAACTCTGTTACATCTGTAGATATCAACCGCCCGGACATAAGCTTCATATAAAAGCACTATTTAAACAATAGTTTATTTTCTGATGACACATCCCCTTTAAGCCTTAAACTGATTTGTCATGTATTTGTTGAATATTGTTGGTGACATCAAGTTGACACCATAATATTTTTTTTGTGGTTATATTTAGGAAGGTTTGTTATGTTGTATTTTCTTCCTTTATGATGTTCAGGGCCAGCTGCTTTATAACAGGAATTTCCTGTTTGGTCATTAGGCTTGATCAAGAATCTGCTTGAAAGGTTCAAAATGCGTTAGTAAATGTTCCCAGGGGCTTTTTTGCTTTTATGTCTGTTTTTAACAAGATGAAATAAACTTCAGTGTATTAAAGATATCGATAAAGATGAATGCTGGATACCTTTTTTTTTTGCTTTCATAAAGTCTGTCATCCATTGCCAGTGTGGTTCTATTCCTTAAACTGTTTAGATGTGTGGAAAATTGGGGGCATGTGCACTACGGTGAGCTAAATCAATCTTTCTTTAATTAAAAGTAACTTATGGCTCTAAATCCAGTGTGAATGATGTTTTAGAAATACACTGTAAACTAGAGAATTGCAAAGTCTCCCCTTTGTATTGTCTTTGTTTTTGGCTGAGATTCCATCCTTATGCTTTAATAGTTTCAGCTTTATTTTTTATTTTGCCACCAATAGCAAAAGAAAAAATAAAATTTTGCTGAAGCGCTAAAAGCTTTTTATTATCATATACACATGGTACTTTCTGTTCAGTCCTATCACATGCTTATGTTAATCACTTATCAATTCAAGTACTACCTTTTACTGCAAAAAGGTATAAGGGCAAGCTTACTGATTTTGAGAAATGTTATCTTGTCCAGACTAGAGAAGTTTGGAAACAACAATTGTACACAATGAAATGGAACAAGGGAGGGATCACTTTAGCCAATGAAACCATAGAATAAACTTTATATTTTGCTTTTGTTGCGGGAGTCAGCTGAAAGTGGGACAGTTTATGAACCTGGAACTCAAGATTTTCTGTATTGAATCTGACAGAACCTGCACACCAAGCTTGGATCTAGAGCAGTTGAATTATCGAGTTTATATAAATCTGAATCTTGCATATCTATTGTTAAAACACTACTTTTGACTCATAACAATAAAGGTTTTTTTTCCAGGATAGGCCACAGGAGTGTTACTAGAATCCGTAGGGCACCGAAGACAATATATATACACATTGATGGCAAATTCTATTGATTCCATTGATATGCCATTAATTTGTGAGATTGGAAAACCTCTTAAAGATTTAGCAAGCACCCCTGTCACTTCATTCTACTGATTGTTAGAGGGTGAGTATTGTACTTACATGGTCTATTGTGGGTGATAGTTGGTATGAGGCCCAGTGAGCGAGGAAACCCACTCAGGCCCAGGAACACTGTGTATCTTTTGCTGTCTATAAGAACTTTGTGGGTTTTATAATACATATGGAGCTAACATATATATGGTGAACTGATATATATTAGCTCCACATGTATTAGATGTAGGAATAATTAGAGAACCCACAAAGTTCTTCTAGACAGCAAAAAGCTACCTATTTGTTTAACTCAAAACTGTTGAAGTGTAAGGGGCCCTTCACACTGCTTTTTTGGATCTGATTTTGGATCCATTTTGGATCTGAAAATTATATCCAAAAACGCAGCAGCTATCAGACCCTAGACGGAACCAACACATATCTAACACGCAGCTGTGTGTTGGGATTCGTGTTGAATGCAGCAGGATTGCACCCTATAGTTTATAATAGGGCCCCTGCTCCTTCAATTCTTGGAACGGGTCCAAAATACGGATCCGAAAGACACAGTGAGTCTCGCATTGGCAATCACTCCTGTGTACGCCGATGCATGTTTTACATTGAAAGCAATGTAAATCACATTGCTATTTATTAGATGCATGTTTGGTTCCGTTTGGGGTTCGACAGACAGATTCAAACACGCATCTAAAAACGTATGTTCACACGGACTCAACATACCCTAAGACTTACTTTGTTGTCCATAGCAATCAATCACAGCATCTCTTTTATTTCATATAGTGCTCTGAAAAAATGAAAGGGGAGCTCTGATTGGTTGCTATGGGCAACAATGAAAATCTTAAACCTAGACAGTTTTCATACTGTACATGTCCCCCATAATGTTCTTGGACCTGAGATGACTCCCTCAGCCTCTGGACCCCATAGCAACTGCTATATCTGCAGTTGCTACTTACCCTGTAGTTACCCTCTACCCATCAGCAGAATGAAGTGATAGGAGTGCCTGCTATATCTTTAAGAGGTTTTCTCATCTCACACATTAACAGCATCTCAATAGAATTTGTCAACAATGTTTGATAGGTTCCACCTCTGGGATCCACACCTATCTTGAGAAAGAGCCCCAAAACCTATTAGTTGTGAACAGAGAGGTGGTTAAAACGCTCCCATTGATTTATGTGGAAGTTCCGATTACAGCACCCCTTTCCCTTTATTTTGCTGATAGCTAATGGGTGAGTTTGTCACCGTACATATAGGGTCTACTCTTGGAAAACCCTTTACTGCTATAAAAAGTAGTGTATTAATAGTATATGTAAGTGACTCGGATTTATATAAATGCACCAAATCAAGTACTTTAGTTTATTTAAATGCCATCAGTGTTTGTGGTGGGAAAACCATTTTGAGGTTAGGCCATCAATGCAATATCCCAGTAAACTTTGTTATTGGTCTCCAGTTTAGATAACCTATTTTCATGCACCTTGTCATGAAATGTTGAGTTAATAGCAGCATACAGCAGCTGTTTCAGGGTTTTGCCCCTCAGCAGTGCAGAGCAAGAGTCATAATGGCTGGCTGGGTGGGAGGCAATGAGTGGCTCAGAAAGGGAAACATCTCTCCTTGGGGATAGCACCATATAGGCGTGTGGAGTTTTGAATTGCCTTTTTGCCCTCCACTAAGCATCTGCATATTACAAGGAACCATGGAAAAGGAGCTGAGAAGCTCAAGCACCCTCTATTTGATGTAACAAATGATTTTGTCAAAACCCCAGAGATCAGCTTTAATCTGCTGGGGAAATTAGCAATACCTTACACATTGGAGTGATTATCCAAAAATCAGTACTTAATTTCATCAAAGTGAATAGAGCTAAGCTGCAAAATGACATACAACCTGTCAATAGGGGTGGCAACGTTTTTAGGCTTTGATTTTCTATTCCTAAACCAGCTCTTTAACCACCTCTCAAATTCTGACATACATGTTAGTCATAATGAATGGAACAGAGTATCGAGCAGCCAAAAGAACCGAGCCTGCTCCATACACATTGGGTGCTGTCAGTTAGCTACAGTTGGCACCTGCCTTAAGAGGCTGGAACTAGAAGTAACTCTGATTCCAGCCATTTTAGTTATGTGGATGTCACAGTCACAATTAGATGTCTTTGTATAGGTGAGGGTTACCCTCAATCACCTGATCACTCTCCCAACTAGATGTCATTGCAGCCCCCAGTTGGTTAAAATACCTGCAATCCTACTGGATCTATAATATTCTGCCTGACAAAGAATGTATGTAAAAGGAGAGCACAGTATGCTGTACAAGTGTTTTTAAATACCCAAGAGGAACAAAAAAAATAAAAATTTAAAAATAATTTAAACAATTTGTATGAGTCCCATTCTTTGCCATTTTGAAAAAAAATTGGGTTTATAAAAGTCTGATCTGATGGAAATCTCATTTATCCTCAACTATGAAAGCTGTAAAAAACAAAAGCAAAAAAAAAAAACAAAGCCAAAATTGTTTTTTAGATGCCTCACTTCTCGAAAAAATAGTTATGCGTATGAGTAAAATTTACACTTCAGTCTGAAAAAAAGCAATCCCTTAAACAGGTCTGTAGTTTGAAAAATAAAAAAAAAGATATTGGTCACAGTAGTTACATAAAAAGGCAGAAGCTAGAAAGCTAATAAAAAAAAGAAGTTTGAATTTTTTAATGTAGTAAAATACAAGGACAGTATGATAAATTCAGTATCACCAGAATGATGTTGAGCCGCAGAATTAAGATAACATGCAATTTGTGCTGGACGGGGAACTCCATAAAAACAAAACCCAAGAAATTAATCTGTATCAAGAAAAATTGTATAGAAGACAGTATAGAAGACAGTTGTGATAGCCAGTTCAAGATGAAAATGTGATGACAAGCCTGAATGTCTGGCAATACAGCACTACTATAATGGTTCAAAGAGGTATTTCCACCACATTGATTAGCTTTAAATATGTAGGAAATGGTAAAAAAGATTCTCACCAAATACATTTGTTTTCTTTCATAGAGTAGTTCTTATCTCCAGCTTATGTACACAAGCGTCCCTAGTTACCAGCCCCCTCTCTCTGCTTTAACAGGCTATAACACTGTCAGTGTCTGGTGACATCACTCCCTAACTGCAAGAAAAACTTGTTTATGTTACTTCCTGACAAACTTTAACCCTTTTAGATTGTAAGCCCTCACGGGCAGGGACCTCTCTCCTTCTGTACCAGTTGTTAGTTACTAATTTGTCACCTTTGTACTTGTTTGACCTATGTTATGTATGAAACCTGAATGTACAGCGCTCTGGAACCAAGGGCGCTCAAAAATAAATAATAATAATACTAATAATTTAGAGCTCTGTAGCCTTGTGTACTACTGTTTAGAAACTTCCAAAAAAAAGTCCCTATAACAGACTCAGCTAGGAAAATCAGATCTGAAATGGCAGTCGCTGAAGTAGAACCACTCACAGCCTGAACAGACAGTAGGGCAGCTGTTTTCTAATGAGCATTTTAGAATATGTACATTTTAGAGAGCCAAGACAATAAGTCTCTGTTGACAATGTTCCCCTCCTTAATGTGAAACAGCATGGTGAGAAGACACTTAAGCTTATGGACCTGTATATTTAGAAATATTAATAAAATTATGGGAAAAACATTTTAACCTGCTCTATAAATCTATGTCAATAAAGACATACTGTATCTAGTTTACTGAGAAAAAATACAAAATATATTGCTTAGTAAGTGATGTGTAAACTTTGGCTGGTGGGCCACTGAGAGAATAAAACAGCAGTAAAGTTCATTAGGGATTTGTTGGCCCCTGAGCAGTTTGAGTAAAAACATGAAAATACTGGCAACATCTCTCTCGAGAAGACACTGAATGTTGCTGTCCTCCCCTCCACACCTCAGTAATATTGTATGACATGGATGAGGCATCAGTGAGACCCCAAACTGCCAGGAACATAGCAGGTTACAGTGATGTGTGCAGAACATGAAAAAAATATTGTTCAAAGGTTGTAGACTACCTCCTATTAGTATGGTGGACTGAATACAGAATCCTCACTCCACAATCCTGATTTCTTTGACTTTTTCTATAAATACATTGTATTTTCTGCTGGAAAGCACAAGAATACATGACACCACATTACTATATAGGCTGAAAATTAAACACAATTACCATTATGGATATTATATTCAGTGCAATCTGCTGTTTATGGCTGTTCCATTATTTATATATTGCATTATTTTGTTGATCCTTTATACATTAGGGCTTTTTCACACGACGCTTTTGTGATCTGTTTTAAGAATTGACATGTCAATTCTTCTTGCGTTCTACGCAAGTGAAAGCCCATAGGGAATAATGGAGTGCGCTTTTGGCACCTGTCCAAAAGCGCTCCACACTGTGGGTAAGTATTGCCGGCTGAAAGCGCATCCGAAAAGCGCAGTGCACAATTGATGGATTGGAGGTGATCGTGGCTGCAGGGGGATGGATGGTGAGAGCCGTGCTGGAGGTGTAGCTGCAACCGTGGAGAGTATCACCTCTTGCATTTTTCGGATCCGCTTTCTGGATGCAGTTTCCACTCCTCAAAAACGGATCCGTAAAAAGGATCCAAAACGTTGTGTGAACAAGCCCTTATACCTTGGTAGCAGTATTACTTCAGTGTAATGGTCAGCAATAATGTTGGAGGAATGTAAGAAAATAACCTTCATATTTACTGTCCTTATATTAAAAGGTAGGATTCTGATATGTACATATAGTTTAGCAATGCTTGAATGCTACCAAATATGCATATATGCACAACAAATTAGATAAGAAAAGAAAAGTTTTTAGTCTTATTTCTCTATGTGCTTTATGTGACCTCTTGAAGAGTTCATCATTCTTAGAATTAAAACTGTATTCCGTTTTTTTTTAAAAAGACGCAGTAGTTTTTTTTCACTTGCAGTCCACAAAACAATTTGTATTGGCCTTCCATGACCTTATATAGCATGGTAAGTGGTACTATTAAAAAGAAGATGTTGTCCCTTAAAAAAAGCCCTGTTGGTGTATTTCATTGGTGCAAAAACCACCTTTTCTTATCCGTATAACTTGTAAATAGCTGTATTTCACTTTGCTGCAGCCCAGTTTTGTTCAAAGAGCCACTTTGTACTTAAATTAGGATACAGAAATTTTCTAGCAACTGTTCTTGTGTGTCATTGCTGCAAAAAACACAATTTCTCATCCGTGTAACGTTTGAATAGTTTTATTGTGCTCGCTGAATCTCAGTTTGGCGCAGATAGCACACTTGTATGATAGTTTGTTGAAAATTATCAATTCCTAGTCCTACTGGGCAGTTGTAAATCACTGGGACTGAAGGAAGAACACTGTTGAGTTTGTCTTATGGTTCTTCCACCAGACCGCATTTCACAAGTATTCAATAGAAACAATTCTGGGCTCTCACCGCACCCACTGTAAGTCCAGCCCTGCCAGCTGAACCTGCGTGATCCACGTTTACAGCCTCACCTGCCTTGATCAGTAATTTCCTCCAACCCACTTGACAGTAGAATGCAGGATTTTTTGACAGGCCTCGTTGACCTACTGGGGACATCTGTTTCGTTTGCTTCACATTCTAATGTCACGGTGGAACAATGTCAAGAGTAGAATGGCAAGTAGCTCTAGCAGCAGCAGTATTGGAAAAACGAGTTGTCTTTAATATAGTTTATTTCTTATTGTGAAATTTTCTGCTGATGGTCCATAAGGGCACTTCTGCAGGTTTTTGGGTCATGCTTCATTACAAAATATGGATAGTCAATGTCCATTTCACTTAAATATTGCTTCAAAGACTCCTTTTCCGGCACTTTTTAAACTGTGGGTCAAGCGGGTTTGAGGGTCATGCTGTGGCCCAGGACAGGCATAGTCAATGTCCAGTTCAACTAAAATGGTGGTTGAAAGACTTTTTTTTCCGGCACTTTTTAATTTGTGGGTCAGACAGGTTTAATGGTCAAACTGTGGTCCAGGACAGGCATAGTCAATGTCCAGTTCAACTAAAATGGTGGTTCAAATACTCCTTTTTCCGGCACTTTTTAATCTATGGGTCAGACAGGTTTAATGGTCATACTGTGGTCCAGGACAGGTATAGTCAATGTCCAGTTCAACTAAAATGGTGGTTCAAATACTCATTTTTCCGGCACTTTTTAATCTGTGGGTAGTGTTGAGCGATTGCGTTGGCCATCGACATCTGTCGATGGTCGATAGTCGACCATCCTCGACAAGATAGTCGATAGTGAGCAGTCGATTACGAGCGATGACCATTAAAGTCTATGGGAGAGCAACAACACCTTCATTCTTACACCCAAACAGGGCTGGAGAAGCTGGAATTAACATCCACAACAGTCAAATGGATACGTGCTACATCTTAGGCAACACACTTAGGTTATAAAAGCCACAGAAAAAAAACACACAACATTCACTATCCCTGTCTTGTACCACAGCATGACCCTTAAACCTGCATCACCCACAAATTAAAAAGTGCCAGAAGGCAGTATGATTTGAACCATCATCTTACTTGAACTGAACATTGAATATCCCTGTCCTGGAACGCAGCATGAGCCCCAAACCTGCATGACCCCCAGATTTAAAAGTGCCGGAAAAAGGAGTCTTTCAACCACCATTTTAGTTTCACTGGACATTGACTATACCTGTCCTGGGCCACAGCATGAGCCCCAAACCTGCATGACCCCCACATTTAAAAAGTGCCGGAAAAAGGAGTCTTTCAACCACCATTTTAGTTTCACTGGACATTGACTATATCTGTCCTGTACCGCAGAATGACCATTAAACCTGTCTGACCCACAGATTAAAAAGTGCCGGAAAAAGGAGTCTTTCAACCACCATTTTAGTTTCACTGGACATATACTGTCCCTGTCCTGGGTAGCGCTTTCCCCTCCGTATTAGTGCGGACCAATTGAGCTTCACTTGGAAATACTGGTGGTTAACGCTCCTGTTCCACCCAGGTGCCCTTTTTCTTGGCATTCTTTTTCTTATTTTACTCAACGTGCTGGAGGAAATTGTCTCTGTACTTTGTTCTCTGTCCGTGCTCCATACTCCATGTCCTCTGAATAACCTACATCTGGTCAAGTTTTCCTGTACCTCCCTTGTACAATTCAGAGGAATTTTTTTACCAGCTATTTTGTACATGCAAGTATTTTAGTAGTTTAATTCTAGAAAACACATTTTTAAAATAGGATGGAATCCCATCATGTCTTTGTTTCTCTTTTTTTAATTGTATTAAATGGGTTGTCTCAATACAGGGATTGATAGCTATGTTAAAGATCTTGCAAAAACAAGTAATTTTGAAATATGTGTCCATTAACAGTGTCCTACCTATTCCTGTTTCTGACAGCACCATCACCCTTGAGCCACTCTTGACAATTGTGAAGAACAAATGTCTGTTAGAAACAACATTTTTTTTATAATAGGACCTGTAGTATAGCTGCATTTCACAGCAAAATGCCCCCAAAAATTCAAAGCATGACCCTTGAGCCACTTTGGACAATTGTGAAGAACAAATGTCTGTTAGAAACAACATTTTTTTTATAATAGGACCTGTAGTATAGCTGCATTTCAAAGCAAAATGCCCCCAAAAATTCAAAGCATGACCTTTGAGCCACTTTGGACAATTGTGAAGAACAAATGTCTGTTAGAAACAACATTTTTTTTATAATAGGACCTGTAGTATTACTGCATTTCAAAGCAGCATGACCCAAAAAATTATAAAAATGACTTCTCAGCCACTGTTAAAAATTGTGAGGGAGAAATGCCACTTAGAAGCCACATTTCTGTTCCAAAGGACCATAATTATAGCTGTATCTCACAGCAACATGACCTCAAAACCATTGACAATGCGAAAACTTCTAAAGATAAAGTGAGTAAATGGAATACGGTGTTGTCATGAAACCTTGCTGTCTTTTACAGTCTCCTCACAGCAAAACCAGCAAAATGAACTGTTGGGAAAAGAGAATAAAAATTGTAGTAAGAAATGATCATTTTAAAAAACATTTTTCAAGAGGACCATTTCTGTTTGAAGAGGAATGTGAAGTAGACCGGCAACTAATCGCTGACCTCGGCAATTGGGGCCACAACATCATCAGAGATCCATGCCTGATTCATCTTGATGAAAGTCAAACGATCCACATTATCTGTGGAAAGCCGGATGCGTTTGTCTGTAATGACTCCTCCAGCTGTGCTGAAGGTCCGCTCAGATATGACGCTGGCTGCTGGGCAGGACAACACATGGCGAGCGAGCTCGGGCCATTCGTCCATTTTGGATACCCAGAAGTCTATTGGGTCCGGAACACATACAAAAACATCAGTGTTGAGATGCAGATAGTCGTGCACCATGATCTTAAGCTGGTCTCTGTGTGTTGGATGTGTGCCCTGCATTGCATGCGTTGGTGAGGTGGTAAACAAAGATTGCCAGAGGTCACCCATTAGGCTTCTGCCACCTTGCCTGCTGCTGCCGCTACGCCTACTTGGCACTCTACTGCTGTCACATCGCTGATGTTGTTCCACCGTGACATTTGGGGAACATGAAGCAGACGCAACAGATGTCTCCAGTTGATCAATCAACAAGGTCTCCATTTCCTGCATTTTACTCTCTATTTGGGTGGGTGGAAGGAAAGTGCTGAGTTTTGTTTTGTACCAGGGATCCAGGAGGGTGGCCACCCAGTAACTGTTGTTCATTTTGATGGCCTTAATGCGAGGATCATGTTGGAGGAAATGGAGCATCCAAGCACTCATGTGAGAGATGGAGCCTTGATTTCCCAAGCCTCTGGGTCGAGGGGCACTAGCAAACTCATCTTCCTCATCTTCCTCCTCCGCCTCAAATTCGCGCCAACCTCTTTCCAAGGCAGGGATGTCAGTAACGTCTGTGTCTAGGAATACCTCCTCCCCCTCCTCCTCTGCTGCCTCTTGCACAGCTTCAACACAGCCCTGACTTGCCTGAGATGATGCACCCTGAGAGCTGATGTTCCACCTTGCACTAGCTCTGGACCCCGCACCACTGCCGAATGTAGACTGTTGAAATTGTGAAACTGTCGGGCCTTGTGGATTTGACGGAGAGAAAGGCTCCGTGTCCGCATCTGTGTCCGTCTCCTCCTCCGTCGCTGGCGGGACCTGTTGTTTCAGAGTGTCCAACGATCGTTCCAGAACTAAGATCACCACAATGCTCATGCTGACAAGGGCATCGTCCGCACTGACCATTTTGGTGGCTTCTTCAAAACTGGCAAGGACGGTGCAGAGCTCTTTCATCTGCCTCCACTCTCGGTGGCTCAACACCCCGAGGTCCGCACCGCTGCTTGTCGGGCCATGTGTCACTTCGTACTGCGTAATGGCATTGCGCTGCTGCCACAATCGCTGGAGCATGTGGAGTGTGGAATTCCAGCGTGTTGCCAACAATGAGGCGGTTGATGGGGAGGTCGAGCTGACGCTGCAATGCAGCCAGGCGGGTGCGAACGGCGGAAGTGCGAACTCAGACCTCGAGCCTTCCTCAGCAGGCAGTCCAGACCCGGGTAGCTCTTTAGAAATTTCTGGACAACGAGGTTCATGACATGTGCCAGGCAAGGGATGTGCTCCAGCCTACCGATCTTATGGGCGGCCAGCAGATTTCGCCCGTTATCGCACACCACCTTGCCTGGCACAAGGTTCTTGGTCCCCAGCCAGCGCTCGGTCTCGTTGCGGAGAGCCATCCACAGCTCCTGACCTGTGTGTGGACGGTCTCCAAAACAGATTAATTTCAACACGGCCTGGTTTCTCTGGGCACGTGATGCCACCAGAGGACCTTGGGGGAAAGAACCCTGCACCATCCCTGCGGTTTTGAAGAGCGTGCGCTGAGCCTGAGAGCCACCGTCACCCCCAGAGACATCCACCCAGCTCACCCAGTGAGCTGTCACAGAGATATAGCGGCCTTGGCCGTGCTTACTAGTCAATGTGTCGGTGGTCAGATGGACTTTTCCGGCCACAGATGCAGACAACGCGCTTGAAATTTTAGATGACGTGGCTGGCCAGGGCAGGGACGGCTTTTCTGGCAAAGAAATGCCTGCTCGGCATCTGGTATTGGGGGCAGGCAAGGGCCATGACGTGGCGGAACCCATCTGTGTCCACCAGACGGAAAGGCAACATTTCCAAGGCCAAAAGCCTGGCAATGCCGACATTCAGGCTTTTGGCTTTGGGATGGTTTGGGTTAAAGTGTTTCTTCTGCTCCCAAACCTGGAAGACAGAAGGCTGGCTGCTAGACTGGCCACTGTACGGCGTGCAGGTCGTCAAACTGGTGGAAGGAGAAGGGGTAGGATGGGTCTCTGGTGGTGCTGGTGGTACTCGGGTGATGGTGGAGGCTGAAGCGGAGGCTGATCCCTGATCATGACTCTGAGAGACATGGGCAGCTGAGGAACGCTTGGTGGTGGCGGAGGAGGAGGAGGCGGAGACAGAGGGTGTGACAGTGGTTGGAGGCCCGGCGTGGGTCTGGCCTTTTTTGGCCAAGTGTTGCCTCCATTTCAACTCATGCATTCGCTGCATGTGACTAGACATGTTGGTGGTGGTTAACCACCTAAGGTTCTTGCCTCTACTTATGCGTTTACGGCATAGGCGGCATATGACATCGCTAGGTGAATCAGAGGCTTGGTCAAAGAAGGCCCAGGCTTGAGAGGTCCTGGACCTTTTTGACGGCGATAAGCGAGGAGCGGGGTTTGCGCTGACCGTGGCTGGCAGAATCATATCAGCGGACTTCTGCGACCGCCCTCTCCCTTTTTGAGGCGGAACCCGTACTGACACTACCCCATCGTCTTCCTCCTCGTCCAGTGATGAAGCTCTCGCAAGCAAATTCTGCTGAAAAGACCACGTTGGATCCGCAATGTCGTCATCATCATCATCAACACAGGTGACTTCGTCGTCCTGACATTCTGCATCCAGGAGCTGTGGGCTACAAGCAAGAGGGACTGCAAGGCGTTGCCGACCGCCCGGGATTTTTGCCGATTGACCGGCTTCCTTCTCCTCCTCTGATGGCATCAGTAACTGGGCGTCAGAGCAGAGAAAATCATCCTCTTTGGCCTCTTGATCTTTTAACATGCCTTCTAACCCCAACCGCATTTTGTCATCAAAGAGGTCTTCAGAAAATGGATTATCCACAGTGGTGGTTACACGAGTTGACATTTGGGCTGCTTCATGTTGGACGGATGCTGGTGATGCTGATGACGACATTTGTGGCCGTGACTGGGAGGACGAGGAGGTAAGACTGCTGAGATTCACAGGGCCCTGACCCAGCGATGACAGGCCTGACGGTCCTGCAACTGACGATCCGCTGGCATGCGTGTTGTCACCAGCACTGGAAGGAGCACCTTCTCTCGTACCTCTACCTCCATGTCCTACCCCCCTCTTTGCTCGCTTACCACCTGCATTTCGCTCCATGTTCAGAAATATAAAAATTTGAGAAGGTATGGAAGAGTTTTGGAAAGTCTCTTATTAAAAGACGGCAAATCACAGCTATTCTCAAATCCCTCAAATCAAAACAAAATTGCTGGATTCAAATATAACTGCAAAGTAGATCTATCAACAAAGCTGGCCTGCGCCAAAGTGAAAAAACACGTATCTGAAATGTATTCTGATAATAAAAGGTATATTTTGGCACCTATCAATTCCCCTGTGGTTACTACAAAATTGCTGGATTCAAATTTAACTTCAAGGTGGCTCTATCAACAAAGCTGGCCTGCGCCAAAGTCAAAAAACATGTATCTGTTATGTATTCGTATAATACAAGATATTTTTGGCACCTTTCAATTTACAAAACTATGGTGATGACTTAATTAAAAAAATTTCTGTATTCAAAATTTAAAGTGCAAAATGCTGCATCAATGAAGCCAGAACAAAGCTGTAGTGCGCCAAAGTCAAAAAACACGTATCTTTATGTATTCGTATAATACAAGATATTTTTGGCACCTTTCAATTCACCTGTGGTGACTATAAAATTGCTGGATTCAAATTTAAGTGCAAACTGCCTCAATGAACAAAGCTGTAGTGCGCCAAAGTTAAAAAACACATATCTGTTAAGTATTCGTATAATACAAGATATTTTTGGCACCTTTCAATTCTCCTGTGGTTAATATTTTTTTTCTGTTTTCAAATTTAAGTGCAAGCTGCCTCAATGAACAAAGCTGTAGTGCGCCAAAGTCAAAAAACACGTATCGTTTATGTATTCGTATAATACAAAATATTTTTGGCACCTTTCAATTCACCTGTGGTGACTATAAAATTGCTGGATTCAAATTTAAGTGCAAGGTGGATATATCAACAAAGGTGGAATGGGCAAAATTGAAAATGAACACCTATCTGAAATGTATACTGATAATAAAAGTGGAGTTTTGCACCTAACAAAGAGACCTGCAGTTACTAGAAAAGATGTGTATCCTATAAGTTCAGGCTGTCCAATATCCAGGAAATATTTCAATAGAAAACTGTTAATAATAAAGCTATTGCAGTGCAATGTCTACACTAAGTCTTGGTGAACTTTATCCAGTATTCTTTATAGAGCTTGTCTGTGTTCGCCCGCGGGGCCCCCCTTCTCCCCTCCGTGACTTTACAGCGGTAGATGCTCCTTTAAAATTCTCTACCTAACTACATAAAATCTTCCAATCTCTAATCTAACTAAATTGTAAGGATCACAGCTAATAGTAGAGGTTTCTCTGTGAAGAAATATAATAATTTCGCTGAGCTGTTTGGACACAAGCAGAGCGCACGTCCTTCTGCTCTGAGACGCTGAGAGACACTGAGGCTGAACAGGAAACGCTGTTCTATGTAAAACGAGGTCATGTGATTTTTCCAGCCAATCGCAACCATACACATCCCAGTCATGACGTCGCACACATATCTCACCCTGCTCTGTTCTGTAAGCTTAAGAGTAAATAAATCCACAGCACACGTATGAATAAATGCTTATAAAGTTGAAATATTTATCTTACAGAGAAATTGGAACAAATTTCGGTTACAAAGAGTATGCTTCCATACAGTGAATAAGTGATCATTTGTATATTTTGTACAGATCAAATGATATATGGCTTGAGGAAACTGATCATGTGGAACGTTTCGGCTAGCCTTTCTCAGCCTGATCACCTAAGAGAATGGAGAAGAAAACAAAGTATGTATTGAGCACTAATGCTTTGTCAGGAGAAGCGACAATAATCGCTACTGGACCGCTGGAGTGAATGGGCCTGTGGCGTATAGAGAGACGAGGAGATGGCGCAGAAAGCGGCCGGAGAGTGGAGAGATGCTTTCTGCGCCATCTCCTCGTCTCTCTATACGCCACAGGCCCATTCACTCCAGCGGTCCAGTAGCGATTATTGTCGCTTCTCCTGACAAAGCATTAGTGCTCCATATATACTTTGTTTTCTTCTCCATTCTCTTAGGTGATCAGGCTGAGAAAGGCTGAGGTCAGCCGAAACGTTCTACATGATCACAGTTTCCTCAAGCCATATATCATTTGATCTGTACAAAATATTCAAATGATCACTTATTCACTGTATGGAAGCATACTCTTTGTAACCGAAATTTGTTCCAATTTCTCTGTAAGATAAATATTTCAACTTTATAAGCATTTATTCATACGTGTGCTGTGGATTTATTTACTCTTATGTTTTATGAGTTGGAATTACTCTTTCCACATAGCACCTGTATATATACATACCCGGTGCACATCATTTACTATTGATTACTATTCTGTAAGCTGATTTGCTGGCCGCCAAAATGACAGGAAACGCCGAAAATGGCGCGATCTTAATAGATGATGCACAGATTTTAACCTAAATTATCGCATGATCTAAAAAATCCGATCACCATAAAAACTGTGCCGATTTCAACTTTGTCGATAATAATCGCTCAACACTATCTGTGGGTCATGCAGGTTTGAGGGTCATGCTGCGGTCCAGGACAGATATAGTCAATGTCCAGTTCAACTAAAATGGTGGTTCAAAGACTCCTTTTTCTGGCATTTTTTAATTTGTCGGTCAAGCGGGTTTGAGGGTCATGCTGTGGCCCAGGACAGTTATAATCAATGTCCAGGTACACTAAAATGGTGGTTCAAAGACTCCTTTTTCCGGCACTTTTTAATCTGTGGGTCAGACAGATTTAATGGTCATGCTGTGGTCCAGGACAGGCATAGTCAATGTCCAGTTCAACTAAAATAGTGGTTCAAGTACTCCTTTTTCCGCCACTTTTTAATCTATTGGTCAGACAGGTTTAATAGTCATACTGCGGTCCAGGACAGGTATAGTCAGTCCAGTTCAACTAAAATGGTGGTTAAAAGACTCCTTTTTCCGGCACTTTTTAAACTGTGGGTCATGTAGATTTAAGGGTCGTGCTGCGGTCCAGGACAGGAATAGTCTATGTCCAGTTAAATTAAAATGGTGGTTCAAAGACTCCTTTTTCCGACACTTTATAATCTGTCTGTCAGACAGGTTTAAGGGTCATGCTGCGTTCCAGTAAAATGATGGTTCAAATAATACTGCCTTCTGGCCCTTTTTAATTTGTGGGTCATGAAGGTTTAAGGGTCAGGCTGTGGTACAAGACAGGGATAGTGAATAGTGTGTGACTTTTTTTCTGTGACTCTTGCTGCCTAATTGTGTTGCATAATATGTAGCACGTATCCAGTTTACTGTTGTGGATGTTAATTCCAGCTTCTCCAGCCCTGTTTGTGTGTAAGAATGAAGATGTTGTTCCTCTCCCATAGACTTTGATTGTCATCGGCGATAATCTGTTATCCACTATCGGAAATCGTCATGATAATTGCTGACATCGACTATCAAATCGATAACGATAGTTGACACAATCGCTCATCACTACTCTTCAATCCAATGGGTGACTGTTTATAGGAACTTTTGGGAATGGACCCAAAGAAATTAACCATATGGTGGACATGGTACTTTTGACATTTGCCTATGTTAACTCTACTTAGTAAAGAATACCCAAACCATATGAGATGTTCTATAAGAACACTGTTAGAATAATAAGTACTGTAAAACTGCAAGGAAAAGCAATTACTATCATTTTACTTAATACTCCATAGTTTTAAAAGTGCATTCACTCTTACAAATGCAAACATTAAGGGATTTAAAATGAAGATACAATGAAAGGCTGTTAGCACAAGCATGTTATTATGTTATTACCTGCAGTGCCCTATAATAACAAATGGGAGAAAAATTTTTTTTCCCCTTAAGATGAATTACATAAAATGTTTTTCTGATAATCTGGTCTTCCTTTCCATGTAACACTATTAAATTATATTAAAGAGTTTAACTTTGAAGAAAATTCTTCAGAAACCTAATTTACAAACCAATGTCTAGTAACTGAAATGGATTCCTTTGTATTTGCTTTTATTGTATTGTATTCCAAATAAATGCTCTTTATATTATAATGTTTCAACAAGAAAAGTAGATTTGTAGGTAATTACTTTACCAAAGCAATGCATTCTGCAGTAAGGAGGCCAAAAAGGCTGAAGCAGCTCTC
>JAODAL010061207.1:0-20466 GCA_025379985.1 Phyllomedusa bahiana | reverse complement strand
CTAAACCCTTTCATACTCTGGAGACATAAGCAGTGAGGACGCTTGGGGGTGGTGGAGGAGGAGGAGGCGGAGACAGAGGGTGTGACGTGGTTGGAGGCCCGGCGTCGGTCGGGCCCTTTTTTTGGCCAAAGTGTTCCCTTTCCATTTCAACTCATGCATTCGCTGCATGTGACTAAACATGTTGGTGGTGGTTTAACCACTTAAGGGTTTCGTGCCTCTACTTATGCGTTTACGGCAAAGGCGGCATATGACATCGCTGGGTGAATCAGAGGTTTGGGTCAAAAAAGGGGCCAGGCTTGAGAGGTCCTGGACCTTTTTGACGGCGATAAGCGAGGAGCGGGGTTTGCGCTGACCGTGGCTGGCGGAATCATATCAGTGCGCAAAAGTAAAAAAACACGTATCTGTTATGTTTTCGTATAATACACGGTATTTTTTGCACCTTCCAATTCACTGTGGTGACTATAAATTTTGCTGTTTTAAGATTTACGTGGATGCTGCGTCAATGAACAAAGCTGGGTGCGCAAAAGTAAAAAACAGTATCTGTTATGTTTTCGTACAATACACGGTATTTTTTGCGCCTTTAAATTCAACCTGTGGTGCTATAGAATTGCTGTTTTAAGATTTACGTGGATGCTGGTTCATGAACAAAGCTGGGTGCGCAAAAGCCAAAAAAACACGTATCTTTTATGTTGTTGTTTATTACACGTATTTTTTGCACCTTTAAATTCACCTGTGGTTGACTATAGAATTGTTTGGTTTTAAGATTTACGTGGATGCTGCGTCAATGAACAAAGCTGGGTGCGCAAAAGTCAAAAAACACGTATTTTTTTATGTTTTCGTATGATACACGGAAATTTTTGGAAAACAAACAACCTGTGCTGACTACAAGATTGCTGGATTGTATTTAACTGAAAGGGGGATTATCAACACAGGTGGAATTGGTAAAATTGAAAATTAACACCTATCTGAAATGTATACTGATAGTCATTAGTATGGTTATTTTTGAAGGTCTTCATTTTTCTATACAGAAGATGTGGTTGACAGAGATCATATATAAAGAGCCAAGGTTTCTGACTCTTTAAACTCAATATCCTCCTTTAAACACGTAGGTACAAACATTGTGCCTTTGAGGTGATCGTCAGTGCGCCTCTGCATTCATGTATGTCCAGAAGCAGAAAGAAGATAACAAGCCTGACTGGGAAATCTATTCTTATCATGTGGGAAATGTGTCCAAGACTCTTTTGTAGGCTAGTTGGCAGGATCTACTAATTCAAACAGCTGGTATTCATCTGACGTGGTTTATTTGTTATCCCAGGCAACAATAGGGCTACATGTGAACTTTTTTGTATCCCATTATCTTCTACTAGTGCATCTCAAAAAATTTGAATATCATTGAAAATTAAAGGGGTTCTCCAGGACTATCTTTTTATTTGTTATAGGAATCACAAATGGATTATATTAAACCTTGTAATTCATACTGTAATAACTCTATACAATATATGTGTTTCTCTATTTTAAATTATTTATATCAATTATCTTTTAAGTGATATTCAAATTTTTTGAGATGCACTAGTATATCTATCATATTAAGTCATATGTGGCAATGGTATTGTTAGGGCTCGTTCACACGGCTTATTTCAGAACTGATTTGCCGCCGTATTTAAGATGGTAAATCCGTTGCGAAATCAGTTACAAATAAGTAACAGGCAATTTAATATTGCTTTCAATGGGAAATACGTGTCATCGTAAAGCGGACGGAAATAACAATGGTCCTTTCACTTATTGTGCCGGATTTTGCGACAAATTCACCCCATATAATGAATGGGGTTTATAAATCCGTCCCGAAATACGTGCCACACTTTAGTGACACTTATTTCACACTGATTTTCAACTGATTTCGGAACGGATTTACGATCGGAAATCCGACGTGAATCCGTTCTGAAATAAGCCGTGTGAACGAGCCCTTAGGAAAATAATTCATTTGACTTTCTGTGTGCTCCCTCTACAAAGGCTTAGGGTCCATACACAAAGAAAACTTGTATAAATCTCATATGGCAGCACAAATAATCACATAGGCTGGTCCTCCTTAAACATTGTTTCCTAACCAGTTACTTGGGGGGTCATACGTGGTTTTTCGGCATGTTGCATGCATGTGACTCCCCATTTTTTACAATACTATTTTGTCTATTGCATGGGTACATTGCCGGCAGCCTGTGAGTTATATGGAGCCTTCAGTGTCATCTTGCCCCAACATCTGGTCACAGAGATGTTTTTCTGTGCCTGCTGTGTACCAACCTGAAATTCACATGCCAGAAAAAAGAGGAGTGGCGCTTGGGCCACATGTATGAAATCTGTCTAGGTCTAAAGCTCACTTTGTTGCCCATAGCAACCAATCACATTGCATATAGTGCTCTGAAAAATGAATGGGGCGCTCTAGTTGCTAGGGGCAACCAAGTGAGCTTTAGACCTAAAGAGTTTTCATACATGTGGCTTTTAGTGTAAGTGTAGAGCTGAGTACTATTTGTTGATTGTTTGGCAATCTCTGGGACCCCCATACACTGGCCAAATGGGATAGAGCGTTAGCTATGCTATAGTTTATGTGATTAGTTAAGTACCCCAATATAAACTACGATACTTAGAGAGCCCCATGGTCCCTTTCTTTCTGGAATGCTGAATAAGGAAGAAGGGAATAATAATAGAAATAATAATAATAATAATAATAATAATAATAATAATAATAATCTTTATTAATATAGCTACAACATATTCTGCAGCAAAAACAAGGATTTAAATACAGAAAAAAACATATTACATAGTAAAAAAAATCTCCCAAAAGCTTATAATTAGGGTCATTTTATCCATTGGGTATACTAGGCAGTTACCTGGCGGTGAATCTTTGCCTCGGGAATCTAGAACATATGCTCTGGAACCGTGGGTACATGTTTTTTAAAGTGTTCTCTTAGGATGTCCAAATTGGTCCTGTCCGGTAAATTGTCTTAAAGATTACAAAAATTTGCTCCAAGTTTGTCAGAAAGGGTTTAAAACTACGTAGGCAGCTTGCGAAAATTGGGTGTACTTTGGGGGGTTAGGGCAGACCCTATGTGGTGCCCTATTTATGTTTAGCTATTTGGGCTTTAGTTGATGGGGCATCATTTTTTTGGGCTGGACCCCACTCCCTTTGCTAGGCTTTGGGCCCATAATGCTGTTAAGATTGCTTACAATCATGGGAAATTATAGGGATGAGCAAAGTAAAATACAATATTTAAAATCAATATTTCAGGCATTTTTTTTTAATTTATGTGAAAGTCCACATAAAAAATGGTGCCCCTTTGACCCAGCCAGTAAAAATCTTAAAAAGTTTTAGTGCTTTGTGAGTGTTAAAAGTACGGGAAAGGGGTGTCGGGGAATAAGTGTGAATGAAAGGGGGGGTTAAAACTATTAGGGATCTTGGTGGGCCCTGGCAAAGGGAAAGATGTGGATTTGGGCCAAAAACAAAAGGGGCGACATGTATTTTTTTTGGTGCCCGGGTTTGTCTTTTTTTTTGCAAAACATTTGTAGGGGTTAGGAGGGTCCCTGAATCTACGAACCTGTTCTACTACAGGTCATAGCTTTAACGTTTTCTATCTACAAAGCAACTTTTTCAGGCTAAAGGAAAACCCCTTTTTTAAAACCCCCTTAACCCCTTTGCCGTACCCAAAAAAGTCCGGTCGTTTTGGGGTTAAACACACCGGGGAAAGTTTGGTTTACTTTCCTGAGGACCCCGCGGAACTCTAAAGCAGCGACACCCCGCAGCGTCGGCCCCGGCCCCGGTTTGGGTCCGGGGGGGGCATTTAAAAAAACCCCCTTAATTATCGCGCGATCGGGTCCCCTTTAATAAGGGAGCGCAGGAGGAGATCGTCCTCCTGCGTCTCTGTGGCCCCGGGCCACCCGCGCACGGCCTCGCAGGGGAATTTTGCACCCCTTTTGCATCTGACGGGACAGCCCCGGGGGCAAAAGAATGCCTTCCGGGTTGTCTGTGACGTCACGATGAAAGGCCCTTTGGCCTGTGGGCATTGTCCGGGCATCGGACGGGCAGTTGTCTGGGAAACCCGTTTTAGCAACAAGCTATGAAATGTTCCTATTGAATGAGAGATCTAAAGATTTTTCCCCCAATTTCCCCAAACCCCCCCCCCCCCCCCTAAAATGGGGAAAAGAAAAATTTTAAAAATGTGAAAAAGTGAAAAAAAATTTAAAAAAAAAAGGGAAAAAACAAAAAAACACAAACAGGGGAAAACTAAAATAAAAATACGTTTTTAACCGCCCTTTTCCCCTTTAAAAACGCTTGCCCCCCCCAAAAAAGATCAAAAAATAAAAAAAGTTAACCAAATTTGGTATGGGCGGGGTTGCGAAAGGGCCCTTTGCCCTATAAATCTTCATGTTTTTTTAACCCCTTTTACGGTGAACCCGAAAAAAAAAAAAAAACAATCACTGAATTAAGATTATTTTTTCTTTCCCGAAAGCACAAAAATTGGGTTAAAAAAAAAGCGATAAAAAAATTTCCTAGAAACCCCAAAATTTTGGGTCCCAAATTTAAAAGTCATTTTCACCCCGCAAATCCCAAAAAACCCTTTATCAGCCTGGTTTTAGGGAAAAAAAAAAAAAATGAAATATTCTCAAAAAGATAGCGATGCAAAATTTTGTTTTACACATAAAAAAACATTTTTTTTTTTTTTAAAAGTGTTTTCAAATAAAAAAAATTTATAAAATGGGTTTTTACCAAATAATCGTAGCGACCCAAAGGGGTAAAGCAAAACTTATCACAAATACTGCAGGGTTTGGCCCTTTTAAAAAAATAAAAAAAAAAAAACCATACTAGGATTGCAGTATTTTCTTCACCCTTCCCTCCAAAAAAATTGGTTTTAAAAAGCGATCAAAAAGCCTTGCCCCCCCAAAAATGATACAAATTTTAAAAACTTTAAAACTATCTCGAAAAAAAACAAGTCCCTACACAGCCCCCAAGCAAAAAAAAAAATTTTAAAAAAGTTATGGCTTCGACTATGGGATCTTAAAAAAATTTTTTTCCGGGTTGAAAAAAAGTGTTTTTATTGTAAAAAAAAGCAGTAAAACAAAAAAAAATTTATACAAAAGGGGGGTATCGGTGAAAATGTTTTTACTGCTGATTTAAGCTCCCTTGCCCTAATACTTTTAAGTGACCGCTATAAAAATAAAAAAAAATAGCCCCCAATAATGGTTTCCTTTAAAAATTTTAAAACTCATCCCGCAAAAAAAAAAGCCCTTACCAGTTCTGCACACAGCAAAATAAAAAAGTTATGGTGTAGAATAGGACAATAAAAACCCCAATTTTTTTAGACGTATTTCTACTGTGTAAAAGAAAATTAAAACAGAAAAAAACTATATAAAATTTTTAATCATTTTAATTGTACCGACCCCTATTTAAAGTTTTTACATCTTTTACACTGCACGGCGAATGTTTAAAAATTTGAAAAACTCAAAAAAAAAATTAAACCGAACTGCTTTTTTTCCTCCCATTTTCATTCCCCAATGTAAAAAAAACTAGGGAAAACACCTGTGACCCAAAAATCCCAACGTACCCCTAGATGAGACCCCGGGATGGGTGTTTGAATCCAAAATGGGGCGATTCGGGAAGGGGTTTCGCCTGTTTGTTTTGGGGGCTTTGAAATTTTGGGGGAATGGCCCCCCCCCAAAAATCTGGTTCCAAAACCCAAATGCGTTCCCTCCCTTATACGCCCTCCCTGCCCCCAAAAACAGCTTTTTACCCCCACATGTAGGGTATTGAAAATTTGGAAGAAATTTTTTACAAATTTTTTGGGGTTCATTTTTTAAGGATTCCTTGTATATATGAAACTTTTTAAGCAAAAAATTGCAGTTTTATTAAAAAAAAATTTTTTTTTTAATTTTCCGCCTTATGCAAAAAAAAATTTTTGTTGAAACCTGTGGGATTAATACTCAAAAGCACCCCTTTTGATATATTCATTAAGGGGTTTTTAGTTTCCAAATATGCGGTCTATTTTTGGGGGGTTTTTTAATTTTTTTCACCTTAGGGTTTTCCCCAAACATGAAATTTTGGGGCCTCAATAAAATGTATTTAAAATTTAGACCCCGAGTATAGTAGGTGCTCCTTTATTTGGGGTTATGGGGTGAGCCAAATAAGAAATTTGGGCCCCATAAAGGGATATCTCTAAAAAAAAGGCAGAAACCCGGGGGGAAATTTATATTAAGTTTTCATTTAAAATGTCAAATTTACCCCTTTTCCGTGAATAATGGATAAATTTTTGAAAATCTGGGAAAAAAAAGTGGAAAATTTTTTTAAATTTTTTCCCCCCACTTTGCTTTAATTTCTGTGAAATTTCTGAAGGGGTTTTAAAACTTCCTAAAAAAGGTTGTAAATATGTTAAGGGGGGTTTGTTTCTCGATGGTGTCACTTATGGGGGAAACTAACAAAGCAGGCCCCCCCAAAGCCCGGGCAGAAAAATTTGGGGTGGTCCCTTTAAAAAAAGTATATTGCCCAAATTTTTTTGAAAAAGTGGAAAAATTTCTACTAAATTTCTAAGCCCTTAATGCGTTTAAAAAAAAAAAAAGAATTTTTAAAAAAAGATTGGGCCCAAACCCATAGTGGGAAATTTTGGTAGATGCTGTAAAAAACTATTTTGTGGTGAAAAATTATCTGTCCCTTTCACGCAGAAAATTTTTTAAAATTTTCCCCAAATCGCCTAATTTTTTTCCAAAAAATTTTCCCTGAAATTTTGATATTTTTCAAAACAAAAAGGATTTTTATGGATAAAAAATTTCTTACTAAATTAAGCAAAAATTTTTTCGAGGGAAAAAATCCCCTGAATCACCCTGAATAGGTAAAAAATGTCAAAGTTAAATTTTCACATAAATTGACACATGTAGATTTCAAAAAAAAAGGGGGGTGTTTTCAGGAAGGTCAAAACAGGCTGGGTCCTTAAGGGATTAAAGTAGTATACCTGTTCCAGAAGTAATGCGCCTGGATTTGCCAAGAAAGAGTCATACATGTGTAGTTTCGTAAGCTTTTTTTGTGCCCACCACACCCCTTTTGTCCCCACCTTCCTGATCTCAGGTGCATTAAAAAAAGTGCCCTGGGGTACTTTGTTTTGCGCCCCAATATTTGGGGTGCACCTTTTTTTTAAAAATAGAGCGATGGGGGCCCGCGCTAGTTTTTTTGGGCCCAAAAAAGGGGCCAAAGGTTTGGCGTGGCCCTGTTCATAGATGTCGCCCCAGGTGTATTTTAAATTAGCTGACCCCATAGGTGCATATTCTAGAAAAACTGTTTTCAGCACATGCCAAAATTCCCTTAAAAGGGAAGAATGGGAAGTTTGGATAATGAAGACATTTAAGATCATCAGAAAAACACAGAACCTGGGTAGGGTGGTAGATAGAGATGAGGGAGGAAATTTAGGAAGGAGCAGCACTGTGGAGAGTTTTATGGGTGAGACAATTAGTTTAAATTGTATTCTGTACTGAATCCCCATTTTTCTGGATGGGAGGGAGTCTGGAAAAAAGAAAAAAGGGACCTTTAAGGGTTTCATGGAAAAAAAAACACCCAAAAAAAATTTTTTGTTTATTTCTTTTTAAATCATTGGGGATTTGGGGCATTATGTCTTTGTACCCTTGTTCCAGAAAACATTGTGCATCCCTGATCTAAAGGTACAATAGATGGTATAATATTACGTAAACTTGCTTTTAAAACCCAACATGGCCCAACATCACCAAATTGATCACCATAATTACATTTGCAAATAGCTCACACATCAGAGGATCCTTTTTTAGAAAAAAAACTCCTGTTTCCCCAAATTTGTTTTGAAAAATGCCCTTTTTTTATAAATTTCCAAAAAGGGTTTCACTTTTAACACTTAACAGGGGCCCTTGCATTACATTAAAGGGTTTTCTCACCTAAGGCTTTTGCAAGCTTGTCAGCATTTTTCCAGTCTCAGATTCTGAAATAGAGGGGTGGGATTTTTCCTCACAGCAGGGTGTATCTTGACTGTCTGAGACATGCCCCAGTACTGTTTGTGCTCACTCCTGAGTCCTTACATAATTTATTTTGTATGAAGGGTGGGAGGAAGTGGATCTCAGCTCTCCAAACATCCTGCAATGGAAAGTAAGCATGCCTGGAGAGCCAGCTCCCAGGGCCTCACAAGTAATCATAGGAGATGGAACAGCTAACAGCCCCCCCAAAGCTAAGTCCTATCATTTAGTGATCAGGGATCTGCAGCTGCTGTCACTTCTGTTCTCTTTGGCCAGGTCTCCTCCTTGAATCATCATGGCTCCAGCATCCTGATCGTTGCTGCTGCTCCACTTCACTTACCTCAGCTGCACAGATTTTAGCTCCATTTTCCCAGTTCTTTAGCTTGTAATCCTCAATTAAATGAGTGTTTGACAGTTTAGTGTGGAGATGTGAATTGAAACCAAATAAACTCAAATAGTTACCACAGCCTGCACAAGTCACATGATTCATCAACCCTGTCTGTGTTTACGCAAAAAGGTAGAAAATGTGGAAGGGGGCTCCCCCCAATGAAACGAGGAATCTACAATTTCCCAAATAGAAGATAGATAGATAGACGATCGAAGATAGATAGATGTAGATAGATGATAGATAGTTTTAATAGATAGATTTTCTAAAAAAGCAAGTACCCCCCTCGTTTTTTTGTAAATATTGAATTATTTTTTTCATGGGACAACATGAAGATATGCCATTTTGTACAATGTAAAGTAGTCAGTGTACAGCTTGTGTAACTCGAATTACTCAGCACATAGCCATCAATTTCAAACTACTCCGGTAATGAGAAGAACAGTTGCTTCGGCACCACTCTGATTTTAGAGCAGCAAAATGGATAAATATATGCTATGAAATCTTCATATGGTACAGCCCATATTAACTTTACACAGTGGGGCTCGTAAATTTAAAAGAAAAAAAGCTTAGAGGAAGCGTGTGTTCGTCTGGCCAAATTTTTTTAGAATGATGCAAATGTTAAATTTTTACAAAGTCTATGATCAGGTTTTATAATTTGGGAATTTGCATTTTCCCGAATGTTTTAAAGAGTAATCAGCTTAACAGCAATTTAAATTTCAAAATAATAGTTCTAGAAAAGAATTTTTCCCCAAAAAACATTTAACTTCATTGCAGGCCTCTTTTAAAAAGGGCCCGCTAAAATCGTTTCGTGGATTGCTCCATTAACACAGGTGTGGGTGTTGATTGAGGCAGGGTGGAGATCAATTGTATGATTAAGAAAAATCCACCACTGGACACTTTAAAAAGGGGCTGGTGTTGGCCCCCTTGTTCTTTCTGTTAACCATGGTTATCTCTAAAGAAAACGGGCCCTAACAGGGAAGAGTATGGAGCTAGAAAGATTGCACCTCAGTCAACAAGTATGCATCATCAAGGAATTCAAGGAGGGGTTTCCATTGTTGCCAAAAGGCTCCAGGGCGCCCAAGAAAAACAGCAAGGGGCAGGGCCATCTCTTAAAAATGTTTCAGCTTCGGAATTTGGGCTCCGCATTTCGAGCTTTCTCGGAAAAGGCGCGGCAGGTGTGAGGGGATCTGCCCGCCGGGGGGGCGGAGACTCATGGAGCAGGCCTGGTGTCAAGGAGGGCAGCAAAGAAGCCACTTCTCTCCCGAAAAAAAACAGGGACAGACTGATATTCTGCAAAGGTACAGGGAGTGGACTGCTGAGGACTGGGGTAAAGTCATTTTCTTGATGAAAACCTTTCCGGAAAGTTTGGAACATTGGAAAATGTTGTTTGGAGAAGAAAAAAGGGGAGCGGGGTACCCCCAGTCTTGTTCATGCAAAATGTAAAGCACCGAAACCATTCATGTGGGGGGTTGTTTCCCTACCCAAGGGGAAAATCGGCTCTCTAACAGTCTTCCCTTTAAAAATTTCACCCATAAATAAAGAATGGTCCCAGAATGTCTCCAAGAGAAAACTTCCCCCAACCGTCCAAGAGCAGTTTGGGGGAAAAAACAATGTTTTTTCCCAAAGCTTGGGAGGGGGCCCCCTTCCCATAAACCCAAAGGGGGGAAAAATTTAAATGGCTCAGGAAAAAAAACCTTTGTGATTTTGGGTCCAGGGCCCGGGAAAACTCCCCCAGATCTTAACCCCATTGAAAAAATTTGCGGTTAATAATCAAGAGGGGGGTGGACAAAAAAAAACCCCAACAAATTTTTTGCAAAATGCAAGCTTGATTGTGAAAGAATGGACTCCCTTTCAGTGGGATTTGGCCCGGGATTTGTTGAGAGCTGCCAGGGGGGAATTGCAGGGGTTTCCCCTTGAAGAAAAAGGGGGTCAAAAAATGCAAAATATTAAATTGCTGAAATTAAAACTCATTTAATGCCCAATAAAAGCTTTTGTTAATTTTAAATATGATTGCACTTGTTTTTTCTAAATGTGAAAAAAAACATCTGAAAAACAACAGAAAAACCAGGGGAAACGGGTCTGTGAAAATAATATTTTGTGTATTTAAAAAAATTTTTGGCCATGACTGTACAGCAAAAACAGCTGTTGCGGTCTGTAAAAGCTTGGGTGGTCTTTTGCAAAGAAATTGCCTTTTACTATGGAGACAAGTTGCCAAATTAAAGAAAAGGTTTTTAAAAACCCCCCTTTTGGTGAGTGCCGAAAAATTTTTTTTTCTACAAATTTGCTTTCACAGAAAATCAATGTCTAAACTATGGCAACAATAGGGGTTTAATCCCTAATTTGAAATTGGAAAAAATTGTGCCCAATTTGCCATTTTCCCTCCAGGGGTGTCATGTGCCCCTTTTTGTGTTGGGGGTTTCTCGGGGGGGGAAATTTGGGGAGCAGGTGGGGGGGCCAATTTGATGATACATGCTCACATTTTGGGATTATGTTCCCCACGGCTTTTTTTGGGATGTATTTACCCCCATAATTCACGCTGAAACGGGACAAATTGGGGTGAAAAAACACCCCGTTATTGGGGGAAATCCACAGTTCTCTTAGAAAAATATGGTTTTATTTCCTTTTGCTTGTACAAAGGGGGGAGCGGGGGGGGAGAAGTGACATGTCATTTATTAAAGCCATATTTTGTGCGGAATAATGTTTGTTATAGGGCCGTGGGTTGCCAGCCCCCCCCCCCCGCTGCGCCCCGTTTCCCCCCCCCAACACCCTTACACACGGCGAAAATTGCGGGGCGAAAATCGTCCCGAAATTTAACCCGTGTAAAAAATAGGAAACTCATATGGTCACGGGAAATTCCCAAATTTGGCATCATGGAAAAAAACTTTGAGGTTTTGAAAAAAATCAAGAATTATTGTTTTACAAAAAGGGGCTTGGGTTAAAAGAGTTTCCCCAAAAAACCCGGAAAACCCAAGCTTCAGTATGGTGGGCCAAGGCCATACAGGGGATTACAAGACGGGTTCTCTTTAAAAATAGCCCCTTTTTCAGGGGTAAAACCAAAAGAAGTTTGGGTGAAAATTACTCAGTGCCATATAAAAGTTTGTCTTTTCAAAACGGGACATTTTGAGGGCTGCCAGCATTGCTCCAGAAGTTAAAAGAGTGGGGAGTCAGCCTGTCAGTGCTCAGGCAAATGCCCACCCCCTACAAAAAAATTTTGGTTTTGTGAATGGTGTAATCCCCGGGACATAAAAAGGGACATGGATTACTGGTACCTTTTTTGTGTTTGGGATGGGAAAAGAAAAAAATTTTTTGGGTTCGATGTTGTGAAGTGTGTGAGGGGGCAACCGTTGAGGAAGTAAAAAAGACAAGTGTGTTTGCCTACATTTTCAAGTGGTAGTGTCGGGGTTTGGGGCTGGGGGATGTGTTTCCGGGTATGGTTTAGCTACAGTCATTGAGGGAACCCTGAATGCCAATATGTAATGGGGGACATACTGAAGCCGAGCCAGTATTCCAAATTTTTAATGATCCCCAAAAACACCTTCAAGATGACCCCTGCCTTTTCTAAAGAAAAAAAAGGGGATAAGTGTGGAATGGCCAAGCCCTGTCTTTAGACCCGAACCCTATTTGAAACTTCTTGGGGGGATCCTCTAACAAAAGGTGGGAAGGGGGCAAGGTCTCCCAACCCCCTCCCTGTTTTGTGTTGGTTGGGGGGAAAAAAATGGTACAGCCCAAATTTCTGTCTTTTAGTAATGGCTTTATGGGGTCTTGTATGGATGCATGGGTTCCTGTATGAAGTCAAATGTACTTTTTAATATGAAGCAGAAAATGATTTCCCCCTTTCCTTTTGGGAAACCCGGGCGCAGGGGGAAATAAATTTCCAAAAAGTATGATCTCAAATACACCCCCAGGGCGGGCCCTGCCCTTTCTGGAAAAAAATGGTGGCCCCACAAAATTAAATTTACACTTTTTGGGGTCAATTTTTTTTTTTTTCACTTGGGGGGTACTAATTTTTTTTGCCCGTGGTTTAGATATTGATGAATTTTGTGTTTAGTTATTTTTAGGGGCACACCAAAAATTACAAAAATTTTACAAGCGTACACCCGACTAAATTGTATCTTTGGGCATATCCTTCCCGTGTTGTCCCAAGGGGAAAATTTTATGAAAAACATATTTTAAAAAAATGTTCCTCACTTTTGAGATACTGTTTTTGTTTATAATTTTTGAAAAATTTATGTCCCCTTGTCCCCAAAAATTCAAATTTTTCACTATTTTTCAGGGCAGCTTGCTGATTTCCCAACAAGGGCTAAATGGTAAATTCACAAAAAGACATCTACTATCTATTTACAGTTTTTTTTTCTATCTTTTCTCTCTCTTTTCCTTTTTTTTTTTTTTTATTTTTTATATATAATATTATATAAAATTTTTCCTTTTTTTTATATTTGTTTTTAGTTTTTTATTTTTAATTCAAAAATATTTCGCAAATTTTATTTTTAAAGATCGTGACACAAATATAAGTGGAGGGAGGGCACCTTATTCAAGATAACATATAGGTATGAAATTTCCCTTTAATTTTTGAAAAATTTTTATATATTCAATTTAAAAATATCAGTGCGTTGATTTTCCCCTTTTTGGGATATTCTTTGTATTTCATTTGTGTCTTGTGAAAAGCAGTAGCAGATGAAATAGAAAGAATATCACCAAAAGGAAATTACAGAGCACTAGCTACAATGTACAATCCCATGATTCCGACCAGGGCACAGACAAAGATAATGATGCAGCGTCGGCAACTATGCCGTCACAGGGACGGGAACCCAACCATCCCAGCCACAATGCTCAATATCCTACTAAACCACAGTATTTGGATAGTAGAATCCAACTTGATTATATTTATGGTCCCCATATTTTGCACTATGATCTTTGTAGAGAGAAAACCCCTTTAAGGATCCAAGCAAAATAACCAACTATGCATGGTCCCTGGTATTAGATCTGTTAATATATAAAAGCTAATCTGCTTTATGAGACTCCTTTAGTACTTAGCCAAACTTTTTTTTTTAAATTATAGAATGCATTATGGATTTCGAGTATGAATTCAATTAGAAGATTGTTCCTTGGCTCGCTGTTGTTGTGAACAGCATCTGCTTTCTGAATAAACACATTAATTTCACCTGCAAAGTCAATCATTTTATTTATCACTCTATTTTCCTGGTTGACCTTATTCTGTGCTCACTTTCCACTGGGTTGATTTCAATTTTGTTTCACAGCAGTGTGAAACATTTACTATAGGATGGAAAATAATTACAGGAGGAACAGAATTCCTATTTATCAATGACCCAGGCTTATACTTAGCATGCATTTTGTTCAAGAGGAGAGAAATAAAGAAATCTTTATTTGTATCATTGTTGTCCAAAATGTAATGAGAGTTAATCTCATTAGCAAATTAGCTAATCATTCTAGCACATGGCAGTTAAAGACACAGGGGACGAATGCATTGGTCTAAATAGCTATATTTTATAATCAAGAATTTATTAGCAGGCAACATTATGCAGTATCAAAATAAAGCACTACAAATATAAATCTCAAACTTTATCAGTTTCAAAGTGAAAAGCACATTAGCCAGTACGCTCTAAAATAGATGTCAAATTTGACATAGCTTCACAGCCAAATGATTTTACTGTACTTGATTGACATTGTTTTACATAAAATGCAAATAAATAGTTCTGTGATGCTAGGGAACATCTGGTTAAGATGTGTACAAATAGAAATCGATGCATCACCGCCAGGCAGTTTTTCTATTATAGCAGTATATCAACCATGTAAGATGATGGATTCTGAAATGGTGAAATAGGGATCCATATTTTCAACCTCCATTGTATTTTAGTATATCAGGACTACTGTATTATGGATTTCATTTAAAAAAATCTCCTGCAAAAGCAAATCTTGCAAACTCAAAGTTTCAGAGTTTTACTGTATCAATTCAATTGGAAACCAATAGAAACAACCACAAGAATAAGGTGAATGTCAATTGCTGTAGTTTGAAAAACCTGCAAAAACCTAAAATCATCCTTCAGAAGCAACGTGTCAGGGTCTAGGTTAGATATCTTAAAACAAAGTTTAAAACATTTCTGCTTGACAATACATTTTTGGGGTAATAAGGATAGACCTAAGATACAGGGTATAGTAGGTTCTGTGTACTTTTGTTTAAGTTTTTATCATACTTGCCAACTAGTCTGTAATTCTCCAAAAAAATAGGATGCACAATATGGTGGGGGTTATACAAACCTTGACCAAAAAATGTGTATTCCATGATGTTTTAGAAATGTTCTTTGCAGGCTGCATTCCTGGGGGCATGCTATATACCTCAGAATTGTGATATAAAATGTTAGCATATATACATTTTATTCCAGGGGGTATAAGTATTCACAGGTGCAGATATTTACAGGTATAGGCAAAGGTATTCACAGTAATAAATAACCACGCCTAATTGTGGTTGACCAAAAGCATGAGTGGAAAATAATCTGGGCACTATAGGCAACATGTGAGAATGGGGTTGTGGCAGTTATCAAACATCAAAAAGCTTTAGTTGACCTGTTCTATAGATGTATGAACAAACTCATTCCAAACGTTGGCACGATAAGGTCTGGCAATACATTTTTTAAGGCATCAAAGATTAGGGGCATTCTGGGAGCGTGTTGCACCACATTCATAAAATTAGACACATTTATGAATCTTTGATGCCAAACCTAAGCGCATAAAAGTAAGAACAGCCAGACCAGATTAAAGTTGGTTTGCCTGAGCCAGACTTGTCATATTGGCACTACCATACGCCTGTATGTATGATCTGCAGAGGAACAGTTCATAGATTATGGCCCATTCTATACTACCATAAAGCTATTTAGAACTGGCCTGTTAGCCCAATGTTCATACACGTCGCCCGATGACTAAGAAAAAGATCATTTGAAATGGTCCATTTAACATATGCATATGTACAAGCATAGTTTATAGGTCCCTGTTTGGTTCGACCATGGTTTAACTAAAATTTTGAAAAAAAAATTGGGTTTGGGACATTCCAACCTCTTTTTTTCTTATCTTAACCCTATCCCTAACTGTGATTCTAGACTTAGTGAGTGTTAGGGATTATTTTCATTTTTTAAGGTAAATTATCGTTTCGTGGCACTCCTGACTGTAGCATCACTACTGGTCCTATGGGAATTCTGTTTACCCTAACACTTGAGTTAGTGCTGCATCAGAAGTGCTACTGTATGTAAGTTAACCCCTAAAAACCTGTAAGAAACCTTACCTTGCCTATTTTCACCAAAATTTGATTTGGGCAGACCCAAATCATATTGTTTAGATTTTGGATTGAATTTGACACAAACCCAAGTCTGGAGAATGGTATTACTCATACGAGAGAATAAATATTAAAGACTACTCTGTTAGGGTGCAAATCCACTAACAAGAATCCACAAGTAAGGTAAAACACATGAGACCATTGTGAATTTGGGGAAAGAAACACTGTTTTGCCAATTATTTAAAGTGGTCGGATATGGCTTTAAAGAAGGCAATAGCAAATGTTTTATCAATTTTATTATATGAAGAATTCGGTGATTACATAAGACTAAAAGAAGATAGTACGATATTGCATACACTTTTGCATAATATAGATTACAAAGGTTAAGCACGCATAATATGGATTACAAATACTTACATTACACCTCTATAGAGGAACAACTTCACCAGGAAATATCCTTCATCTATCCGGCATCAACTGGGAGAAGTGGGCGAAGCGAAAATAGAGAGAATTCCTGGGACCACACTGCGTCACGGGCGTCCCCTATTGCACGCAGGTGCAGAGACTTCTACCTTCGCAGCCCTCTTCACCAGTTTACATCTCATTTGGAAACAAATGCCTGCATAACCAAGTGTTACGCAAACTAACAGATCAGTATTTTTCCAGTATAAGGCCCCCCTCCTCCAAAGGGCCAGTTCTTCAGAGGTTAACCTGGCACTGGAAAAATCCATCCCCGGATGTTGAACACTCCTGGTAACAAGCCATGAGCACCTGCATTCCCATCATTTCTCCCTAAACATTGCTGGGTAGTATTATAAACATGTTCTCACTAACTTAGAGCTATGCATCTCCGTGATGCAGCATTCTCATAACAAAGTTATGCAGGAAACACTGATAAGAGACCTATATGTACAGGGTTATGTCTCTCACTAAGCATTACCAGGTGTTAGGAATTTTACAAAACTTACAGACCAACTATTACCATCTAGTATTCTTAAAGAGATACTGTCAATATGGACTCCGGATGGTCAATTAATATCTTAGCACTACAGATACCTAGGGTTGGACTGACCCACCAGAGTGCCAAGTAATCTTCTGGTGGCCTTAAGTTGTGATACAATAATGTAACACTACTATAACAGGGTCCAGCAGAAGACAACCTCATTTAGAGTTGACTTTAGAACATTTCACCAAATATCCTATTAAAACCTGCATATGCGATGATAACCATGAGGTGGACACGCATTTATCATATTGAGGGTGGGCCCTCAGAATTATTTAATTTAGTGGGATCAAGAAACTTCAGTTTGAGACTGGAGACATCAATACTGCAGTTAACAACCCAATGGAGACATTGGGTGTGGTTTGAGGAAAAGGGTGTCATGATCTATTTTTTCTTTCCTGTGGCATCCCTGTATGTTCCTGCTGTTCTCAGTGTCATCTGCTTGTCCTTATACATTTTAAGTAGCTAGCAAAAGGGTTTACAATGAAAATTCAGGCATGGCTATTCAAAGCAAGACAAATGGTAATGCCGACAAAAATCTGTTTTACGGCTTCATTAAATGCTGGTTACTTTTTTATTTATTTGTACAGCTATGACAAAATAATAAATTATAGAAACCAGTAACGTCAAACCAGACCTATATACTGCATGTTTTTTTCTTTAAACAGAAAGGCAACTTTTATCTTTTATTTTGCGTGTAGCTGAGCAATCACTTTTATATCTCTATTGCTGTGCAGTTGATTGAAACAAAATTGCAGTACAGACTGCAATTTTAAGTCCCAATGGAAATTTTTTAACAGAAGAATTTGGAAGACACAGAAAGAAGTGTTTATTCTGAGGCTGAACTTCTGCCATTGAGCACACCAGGTGAATATTCCCACTATGAAACACAAGAAAGGCAATAGAGAAAAAGAAGTTGACGCTAGATACAATGTGTAGCAGAAAAAAAAAACCCATAAAGGTTCACATGCTTGTAATGCAAAATTTAGAAACAGAATTCCAACACACAGATGTAGCAGAACTAAAAGGAACAGATAATGCACCGTGATATCACGGCACAGAGTGGTATCTCTACTTTCTCAATGCTTTTCAATGTCCTTTGTTTACAGATGTGAGCAGATAACACAGAAAGCCGTGATATCACGGTCAGGCTAGACTCTACTACATTTGTATTCTTACAGTATTTAAAATACTTTAATAAGTCTGATGAAAAATAAAATGTATTTGTGGGTGATGCCAGCTAGGTAAAATTTTAAAACATAATCACTGCTCTCTATGAGTTAAAAAAAACTTGAATTGGTGAGGAGTTGGTATATTTCAGAACAGTATATCAATAGATCCAAAGACCTTTGTGCCCATTTATCAAAAGACCAGTAGCTCCAATTGTGTCAGGTTATTCTCAACACTTATAAATAGCAGATTCTGATTCTTAAAAGGGTTGGTGTCCAATAAAAAAAGCAAAAACTTACACTCATCTTCCACCCCACCTCCGTTCACCTCTCCCTGGTCTTTTATTTACTTTAGTCTTCTTCCAAATGGGTTGTCGCCACAGTTGCTGCTGGTTGGCGGCTGTGGTCACGTGTCAATCAATTCTGGATGGTGATGTAAGGGTGAAGCATGTTAGCACTAATGTCCCAATCAGAAGAAGAATAAGTAAACAGGATATTGGGAAGACTCAGTTCTGCAATGGAGAAGGGTAGTATATATATTATATATACATATATTATATTATATACATAGTATATAATACACATATATATATATATATATACACACACAGATGATATCAGAAGTTTACATACACTATGTAATAAGACACATATACATGTTTTTCTCACTATCTGACATGAAATCAGAATGAACCTTATCCGTTTTAGGTCAATAAGGATTACCAAAGTTATTTATATCTGCCAAATGCCAGAATAATGAGAGAGTTTTTAAGCTATTGTTATTACTTTCTGCAAAGCCAAAAGTTTACATACATTTCATTAGCACTGTTTCACTGGTTGATAATGGCACAATCTTACCAGCTTCCGCCAGCATCTTCACTAGGTTTTTTGCTTTTGTTCTTGGGTTGATATGCACATGTTGGACCAAAGCACATTCATCTCTGAGACACAAAAAACATCTCTTTCCTGAGGGGTATGATGGCTGGACACACCCATCTTGTTTGCACTTGATTATCACTGTTTGTACAGATGAACAAGGCACCTTCAAGTATCTGGAAATTGCTCCTACTGATGAACCAGACTTGTGCAATTCCACAACTCTCTTCCTGAAATCTTGGCTGATTTACATGATGTTACACACAGAAGCAGTGTGTTTCTGGTGTGAATTAAAATACATACACAGTTGTGTCTATAGTTAACTCAGATGTTGCCATCATATGGGCTGTCCTAAATTGTTTAAACATTTGACTTTGCAGCAAGTAATATAAATGCCTTAAAAATTCTCTCTCTCTCATTGTCTGGCATTTGGCAAATATAAATAACTTTGATAATCCTAATTGACCTAAAATGGGTAAAACTGTAATATACACACAGGGCCGGACTGGGAATAAAAATCAGCCCTGGCACTAAGCCCCCAGCAGCCCACATACTATATCCGCTTAAAAAAAATGTCCCTTGTTCTCGCACCTCGCCACTTTCTAAAATAAACTACACTATAAAGTTGCTTTCACATGGAGCACTTTTGATGCATTTTTTATGTGTGTTTGGTGTGTTTTTGTGCAGAAAGGCAGAGCAGTTAATGCTGTACATTTCTGCACAAAAAAAAACGCATCAAAAAATGCACCAAAACCGCTCCGGGTGAAAGCAGCCTACACACAAGCAAGAAAGAAACAGTGATGCAGAGAAACCCCTCATCACAGAGTCAGTTGTGCACTTGCTTTAAAATCCGGGACAAGCCTACACTGACACTACATAAGCACCAACATAACCGACAACCCCAACAATCACATCACCAGTAGTCAGGTCACCATTAGTGTTGAGCGATTTTTATCGACAAAGTTGAAATCGGCAAGGTTTTTATGGTGATCGAAATTTCCAGATCATGCGATAATTAAGGTTAAAATCTGAGCATCATCTATTAAGATTGCGCCTTTTTCGGCGCTTCCTGTAATTTTGCCGGCAGCAAATCTAGATTACAGACTAGAGCAGGTGAGATGTGTGTGCGACGTCATGACTGGGATGTGTATGGTTGCGATTGGCTGGAAAAATCACATGACCTCGTTTTACATAGAACAGCGTTTCCTGTTTCAGCCTCAGTGTCTCTCAGCGTCTCATAGGGATAGGACCTGCGCTCTGCCTGTGGCCAAACAGCTCAGCGAAATTAGTCTATTTCTGCACAGAGAAACCTCTATTATTAGCTGTGATCCTTCCAATTTAGTTATATTAGAGATTTGAAGATTCTATGTAGTTAGGTAGAGAATTTTAAAGGAGCATCTACCGCTGTAAATTCACGGTGGGGAGAGCAGGGGGGGGGGGGCCGCGGGCGAACACTGACAAGCTCTATCTATAAAGAACACTGGATAAAGTTCACCAAGACTTAGTGTAGACATTGTAGTGGAATATCTTTATTATTAACAGTTTGTTATTGAAATATTTCCTGGATATTGGGCAGCCTGAACTTATATTGGATACACATCATTTCTAGTAACTGCAGGTCTCTTTGTTAGGTGCAAAAACTCCACTTTTATTATCAGTAGACATTTCAGATATGTGTCATTTTAATTTTACCCCTTACACCTGGAATGTTGAATATCCACCTTGAGTTAAATTACAA
>JAODAL010061206.1:0-20468 GCA_025379985.1 Phyllomedusa bahiana | reverse complement strand
AGGATCCGACTCCCTATCATCCATATCCTCCTTCTTCTCCTCCCGTCTTCTAAAATGTAGAGAAAACTGAATTCATTATCTTTCCACCGTCCCACTCCATCCCTCCACCTGATCTCTCTATCATAGTCAATGGCTCTACACTCTCACCGCCACAAGTCCGCTGCCTTGGGATAACACTCGACTCTGCCTTGTCCTTCAAACCCCAAATCCAAACCCTTACCTCCACCTGCCGGCTCCACCTGAAAAACATCTCTCGCATCCGCTCATTCCTTAACCCTGTCACTACAAAAATGCTTGTCCACGCCCTTGTCATCTCCCGCCTCGACTACAGCAACATCCTTCTCTGTGGCCTCCCATCCAGCACTCTCGCTCCCCTTCAATCCATTCTCAACTCTGCTGCCCATCTTATCCACCTCTCTCCTGGCTACTCCTCTGCCTCTCCCCTCTGCCAATCCCTACACTGTCTACCCATTGCCCAGCGCATTAATTTCAAGTTACTAACCCTGACCTACAAGGCTCTCCATAACCTCTCCCCTCCATACATCTCTGCTCTAATCTCCAGATACTCCCCCTCACGCAACCTCCGCTCCTCACAGGATCTTCTTCTCCACTCTCCTCTTGTCACCTCCTCACACAACCGTCTCCAAGATTTCTCTCGTGCCTACCCTATACTCTGGAACTCGCTGCCCCAACAACTCAGACTCTCCCCAACTTTCACCAGCTTCAAAAGCAATCTGAAAACCCACCTCTTCAGGATTGCCTATGACCTAGAATAACACCGCTGTCACTACACCCCACAAACATATCTGCCCCTCACCTTCTGTCTCTTTCCCCCTTCCTTGTAGATTGTAAGCCTTTGCGGGCAGGGCCCTCTCTCCCTCTGTACCTGTTGTTAGTCAGAGATTGTCACTATTGTAAATGTTTGACTTATGTTATGTATGTAACCCCCTGAATGTACAGCGCCCTGGAATCAATGGCGCTATAAAATAAATAATAATAATAATAATGTCATTTACTGCAATCGGACATACTGATACATCCTGGAGATTGTGCAGGCTCACAAATGGAGCTTGTATGATCAGCACATGAAGTCAATTGTATATTACACCTGACCCCATGCGCTGTTAGCAGTAAACAGAGCTTGCTCCACTCGCCGCCGATAAACTCCTTAGATGTCGCAGCCGATGATGACCACGGCAGCTGAGGGAAAGACAGTTACGTTCTGTCCATGAACGTAACTAGAGAAGCCTGAGCCCCAGCAAACTTTTGAATCCCCTCCACCATGAACATTTACTGGAACCTCGTAATAATAGTCCTGCAGTTACTAGATAATTCAAGGAGCAAATACCTCACCATACATATCACCATCATACTGCTGTGAAACAAATCTCACTATACCAAGACCAACATTAACAACAACACTACTACATAAGGACCCAATTATGTTGCCAGATCACGATCACAAATTACCACCACATAGTGACTGAATAATACTTATACTATTACTGGATAAAGATAAGTATGCAACGACCAATATTACCCCCATACATTGACCATATAGTGGTGGATACAAGTGTACACAGGCTCTGCAAACTATATATCACCTCAATACAGTGACCACATAGTGGTATATACCAGTGTACACATGCTCTGCAAACTATGTATTACCTCAATACAGTGACCCTATAGTGGTAGATACCAGTGTATACAGACTGTTCAGACTGTATATCACCCCCACATAGTGACCATATAGTGTGAGAGACCAGTGTACACAGGCTCTGCAGTCTATATATTACCCCAATACAGTGACCATATAGTGGTAAGTACCAGTGTACACAGACTCTGCAGACATATGTGGTTACTTTGCAGTTATATCTTGTGACTCACAGGTGACGTTTCTCTGATGAGTTGTTCACTTTCCCTTTTCTACTGCATCTGGTCCAGACCGCCATGGTGACTTCTCCCGTCCACCACTCATCCTGCAGATTTTAACTCAAATGTCTTAGAACCCTCACTTTTCCAAAACCTCACTCATTTTCCCCCACTGCTTTACAAATTTCCCAGAGGTGGATGAGTGGGTACAAGCCATAACTTAGAGTCACAGTCTCCAAGAGGGGTGGGGAGGAGCATAGTACTAAACCTTTAGTGACTTTGATACAGCTATGGCCTGTACCCCTCAGATTCATATTACCAGGTAGGTAGGTATGTAGGTAGGCCCCAGGTAGGTAGGTAGACCCCCATTAGATAGGTTGGTAAGCCCTAGGTAGGTTGGTAGGTTTTAGGTAGGTAAGTTGGCAGGCTCCAGATAGTTAAGTTGGTATGTAGGGCCTAAGTAGGCAGATAGGTAGGTAGGTAGGCAGTAGATAGGCCCCAGGTTGGTAGGCTATAGGTAGATAAGTAGGCAGTAATTATGCCCTAGCTAGGTAGGTAGGTCACAGGTAGGTAGATAGGTAACAGTTAGGTGGGTAGTCTACAGGTAGGTAGGTGGATTGGCCCTTGGTGTGCATTAGTTAGGTAGGTTGCCCCAGTTATGTAGGCAGTCCTCAGATACGTAGATAGGCAGACCCCAGATATAAAGGCCCGAGTTAAGTAGGTAGGTAGGCCCCAAGTAGCTAGGTAGGCTGTTGGTAGGCCATAGGTAGCTAGGTAGGCTGTATGTAGACTCCAGGTAGCTAGGTAGACTGTAGGAAGGCTATAAGTGGTCCCCAGGTAGGTAGATAGGTAGGCTGTAGGTGAGTCCCAAGTAGCTAGGCAGGTAGATTATAGGTGAGCCCCACATAGATAGGTAGGCTGTAAGTGGATCACAGGTAGCTATGTAGGTAGATTGTAGGAGATAGGTAGGCTGTAAGTGGATCCCAGGTAGCTATGTAGGTAGATTGTAGGAGGGCCCCAGTTAGCTAGGTAGGCTGTAGGTGGCCCCCAGGTTGCTAGGATGGTAGGCTATAGGTGGTCCTCACATAGGTAGGTAGCTGTAGGTGTTCCCAATTAGTAAAAATAATTAACTCACCCCTCTCCCCATTCCCCATCCCACAAAAAAAATCCCTTACACAGCTATATATACAGAAAAATAAAAAAAAGTTATGGCTATCAGTAAATAGTGATGCATAAATATTGTTTTACGGAATCAAAACACTTGTGCTACATGTGCAACAACTTTAAAAACTACATAAATCAGGTAATGCCTTAATTGTATCAACTCACAGAGTATCATGTCACAAATACTGCATGATGAGCACTGTTAAAGCTAAAAATAAAAAACACTACTTGTCAGTATGCATTTACCTGCTCAACTTTCAGCGTCTAGGGAGCAATGCTTTGCAACTGCATCTCCTGGTTTGGGCCCACACCCAGAGAGACAGGCTGCTGGAGATCCTTTGATTGACAGGTCTCCAACTACTCTGGAAAGAGGCCTGTCCCACGAGCCAAAAGAATGGCCTGGAGACTGCTCCAATCACCTACAGGGGCGGTGTGTGGGCACTTCATTTAAACCTGCTGAGATCTCCAGGCTTTGCCTGTGATATTTCCTGGCTGTGTTTCTACTGATGTTTTGTAAGTTTGCTTCTACTGTTTCCCAGAACTCAGCTTGTTTCCTTGTTTTTGACTTCGGCTTTCCTCCTGATTTGGTACCGTGCTCCCGACCGTGTTCTGACCTTTTGGCGTGTTTACCAATTATTCTCTTGTCTTCCGTTTTGTGGCCTTAAGTTACTTATCTGTTGCCGACCCGGACTGTCTGACTCTTCTTCCTCCTGAAGGCCCGAGCACCTTAGCAGTGCAGGGACTGCTGCCCAGTTGGAGTTTGCCGCCTAGGGCAGCACGTCAAGTAAGCAGGGACAGTGGGCTGGGTTCCAGTCAGTGCTCACTGCACCTCCCTTGATGTGACACTACTAGAATTTCTGTTTTTTCTTCTTTTACCTTCCATAATATGGATTTTATGGTGATTTAAAAAGTCTTGTCCCCAAAAAATTGTACCAATAAAACCATAAGCTCATTCCACAAAAAACAGGCCCCTACACAGCTCCGTACACAAAAAATATAAAAGTTTTGGCTCTAAGACTATGGTGATGCAAAAACGTGTCTTCTTTTTTAAAATAAAAGTGTTTTTATTGTGTTGAAAAGCAATAAAACATAAAAAATACAGAAATTGGGTATTGCTGTTATCATATCGATCTGTTGAGTAAAACTAGCATGTCATTTGTACGGCATGGTGACAGCTGTAAAAAAAAAGTAAAGAAAAACACTTATTTTGTTCATCCCACCTGTCATTAACTTTTATAAAAGTGATAAAAGCATCATATAAAGCCAAAAATGGTACCAATGAAAGTGTCAATTCTCCCCATGAAAAATAAGCTCTTATACAGTTCAATATACAGAAAAATAAAAAAAACATATGGCTGTTGGATTATAACAATAAAAAAAATGTTTACAACCATATTTCTATTGTACAAAAGAAATAAAATATACAATAATATATAAAATTGATATCATGGTAATTGTACCAACTGTAAGGTAGCAGCTGGGAAGGTCCTTAATGGGGTGTACATCCCAGCAAGATTTCTGGCTTACGCCAGGAAAAGAGAATAGGTAACATGTCGCCAAGGTTACCTGGCCTTGGTGAAATAGAAGCCATTAGTTTGTGTTGTGTTGACCTCAATAAGGGGTTAACATACATTTTCTAAGTAGTTTGGTTGCTTCAGCCAAAACCTGGGACGGCTTCTATTGGGAGTAGGCAAAGCGTTGGGTGGGTGTCTACTCCCCTTGTTCCACCTGACCAGGATTTGGGCTAGCCGTTATAAGTCAGCTAGTCAGCTGACCAGGGCTGTCTGTCATACAGGTCAAGGAGTTTGGCCTGAGAGGTGTGTCTGACTGGAAGTATTCAGGACCTCGCCTAGACTGTTTGCTGAACAAGGTGTAGTGAGGTAACTGCACTGTCTAGTCAGCGCTCAGCCGAGCAGGCGTTTTGTTTGTCAATTCTGTTTGTATCTGGCATACGTGTTGCTGTATACCTGTTGTGCCAATAAAACACGAGAGGACCCGTGTTGGAACCAGATCAAACTGTCTGTGTCTGTCTGCATTGGACTGTGATCCCCAGATCCGCATCTAAACGTGAGTGGAAGCTTACACAACCCACATAGTAAAGTTATAATGTCACTTATACTGCATGGAAAATACTGTAAAAATTAAGCTGAGAAAACAATGGCAAAATTGCAGTTTTTTTCCCCCCATTTTCATGGTCTAATGCTAATAATACTGTGAAACACCTGTGGTCTCAAAATGCATAATACACCCCTAGATGTCATCTTTGAGGAGTGTTGAATCCAAAATAGGGGGACTTCTGAAAGGTTTCACCTGTTCTCAAACTTTAGGGGCATTGAAAGGCTACATGGCACCGACCAAAATCTGCGTTCCAAAAGCCAAATAGTGCTCACTCTCTTTTTTACCCTGCCATGCACCCAAACAGCAGTTTACACCCACATATAGGGTATTGTTGAACTTTGAAGAAATTGCATAACAAATTTTAAGGTGCTTTTTCTTCAGAATTGTTTGTGAAAATCAAACATTTTCAGCTAAAGCTGCATATTGTTAGAAAAAAATTAATTTATCATTTTCACAACCTAATGCTAGAAGAACCTGTGAAGCACCACTACACCCCTGAATAAATTCCTTAAAGGGTGCAGTTTCTAAAATTAGGTCATTTAGGAGGTGTTTATTAAGTTTTAACATCTTAACATGTCTGCAAACCTGAAATGACATATACAAAAATTTGAATGAAAATGTGACCCCAAAATCAAGCAGGTACTCCTCCTTTTCTGAGGGTTGTGGTTGAGTAATATAACACACTAGGGCCATTTATGAGATGTCTCTAAAAACAGAATGGGGAAATCAGTGTTGAGTTGTGTTTTCCTGGTAATATCTATTACTTACCAGTGAATAATGGATACAAAATTAAAAATCTGCAGAAAAAAAATTAAATTTTGAAATCTCACCTTCACTTTTCTTCAATTTCTGTGAAATCCCCAAATGATGCTTTGAATAGTTTAAGGGGTTTAGTTTCTTTAATGGAGTCATTTATGGGGGAGTCTTACATACAGGCCCCTCAAAGCCACATCAGAACAGGACTGGTTCCTAAAAAATTATGAAATTTCTAAACAAAAGACATTTAAAATGATGCCAGCAGACAGCTGATAGTAGACGTATGTGTAACGGACTTGGTAGTGGATCCGCTGGACCACCGCAAGTGATGGTGTAAGCCACGCCAGGGAGTGGAATCTAAGTAGGTCCCGGTTTTCACCAGAGCCTGCCGCAAAGCGGGATGTACTTGCTGCAGCGGGAGTCTACCAGGTCGCTAGCCCTGACGTGACTTGCTTGCGGTGGCAGCCAAGGGTGAGCGTGGTACAGAATCGTGAGGCGTAGGCGTAGTCGGGGAGGTGCGGCAAGGTCAGAGCAGGCGGCAATGGTTTAGAGTCGGTAAACGTAGGCAGAGGTCAGACATTACGGCAAGACAGGAAAAACTAAGGAACGCTTTATCTAGTGCACGGAGGCAACAAAGATCAAGCATGGAAGTGACGTGGAACCGAAAACTATATAGGGTCAGCGCCCGGCAATTAACCAATTACCGGCGCACTGTCCCTTTAAATTTACATGGACGAGCGTGCGCTAGGGGGTGCGCACGCGCATTCCGGCCGACAGTAGCGAGGTCAGGTGAGTGGATGGGACGGGTGCGACAACGGCCAGCAGCGCGGCCCCCGGCGCCACCCGTCCCCGCCGGGGACCCGCAGAGAGGGACACGGACCCGTTACAGTACCCCCCCTAGACCTCCTCTCCTTTTTAGGGCTGAAAAAATTCGCGGATGAATCCCCGATTCAGGTTTAAAAAGATTCTGGCTCCTCGGGACCCTCTCTTGGGGTCTAACCCCCCCCAATCCACGAGGAAGAACGTTTCCCCTTTGGGACCTTTTTCCCAGGGCCCAAGATTCCTTTACGTTAAAGATGTCGGGCGGATTTCGGTTTACGGGGAAAGGTGATCCCATTCTTCTGAGAAAAACCGGTTTAAAACCAGGGGCCCGAGGAGGGGAAAAGGGAATGAGTTTTGGTTTCTGGGAGAGATGGAGGCCAAAACAAAGCTTTTTTTGTCACCGGATTCAGCTGCCAAAGAACCTTGAAGGGCCCGGGGGAAGCGACCCCCAAATTTAAAAGACGGGGAAACCCTTTCGGCCCCAGAAACCCTCAAAGAGAGCCAAACTTTGTCCCCTGGGTTAAACGTCGGGGCAGGTCTTCCCCTTTTTTTGTCTCCCTGATTCTTCATAGGGGCAGAGGGCCCTGAAGTAGGAAACTTTGATTCCTCCCAAAAAGGGCCCCTTGTTTATCCAAATTTTGGTTTCATTGACGCGGGCACTTCCGAATCATGGGGCAGGAAAAGGGGGGGGGGGGGTTTGGCGGCCTTTTGGGACCAAAAAAAATGGAGAGACCCGGGCTTAAATCATTTCACGGGGGATATAAGAAAATTCGGCACAAAGGAGCGGCCCCGGCCCCAGTTGCCTGACGCCCGAATAAAAAAATGGCAAAGGTATTCTCCCAGAATCGGGTTTCCTCCCTCTCCACCTGCCCATTGGATGAGGGTGGGTAACCGAAGGGAAAAACCAAATTTTACTTGCAGACGGGAGACAAGCGAACCAACAATCGGAGACATGTGTGAAGGTAACCCCCTTAGCCGGGGGAAAAAATGCCCCCAAGAAAAAAACTAGCCCCAAAAGTGGAAAAACGACGGGGAAACCCCGGGAAAGGGGTCAAATGGGCCCTCTTCGAGAACCAGTCGTAACCACCCCGAGGGCAGAGTTTCCCCGAAGAAACCGGGAGGTCCCCGGGGAAGAAATCCCCTTTGGTATGTGCGTCCAAAGGGGTTTCCGGTACGGGCAGCGGGGGTGCAGAGGGGCCCGGGGGGCCTGAGTTTAGGGAAAACCCCTTTTTCCCAGCCCCGTGCCCCCGGAGAGGGAGAAGGGCCCGGAAAATCCCTTGGGGCCAGAAATCGGCCCCCAGTTGTGCCGTGAAAATTCAGAGCGTAGAACTTCCGGGGCTCCGGGGTTGGCAGCCCAAAGGGGGGAGCTTGCCCCACTCCGAATTTTTTTTCCCGAGTAATCGGCGGGAGTAAGTCTTTTCCCCTAGGAACCCTTTTGGAGATTTTGCCGGAGCACTTTAACCCCAAAAGTTGGGATAAAAGTTGTTCGGGGAAAAAGGTTCCCTTACCCACCACAAACCGAGGCAAGGAGAGGGCATCAGCCTTGATATTTTTCTCAAACCCGGGTTTGGGAAATGAATTCGAAAATTTAACAAAAGTGAGAAAAAGAAAACCAAAGGGTTGGGGAGGGTTAAGACGCTGGGGGCCTCTGAAAATTTTCCCGTAAATTCTTTGTGATCCGAAAAAAATTTTTTGATTGGGTGACAGCCCCCCCCCAGCAGATGTTGCCATTCCTCCGGCTAAATTGATAGGGGCCCAAGCGCTTTCCCCAAAACCCCAAAGGCAATTTTGTTCCGCTCCAACCCGGCGAAAAGGTCTTTGAAAGGGAAACCCCCATGTGAAAATTTTTCGTTTGGGGGCTTTTTTGTGTGAAAGGCGGGCCCCCGGGCCCCCAGAAAAAGGCATTTCCCCCCTCCAAGGAGAACGGCTTCCGGGATCAGGGCCCGGGCCAAGGGAAAAGGGGCTGTGGGAAAAAAGCAGTTTTTAGACCAGTTTAAACACCTTTTCAGGGCCCCCGGGGGCCAACATCTTTTAGTTCGCCCTTTTTCCCGGTGAGGGCCCCCACGAATTTAAACCAAAAAGGTGGGGTAAATGGGGAATAAATTTTCCCCGGAGTTTGTTTGCGAAAAACCCAAAGCGCGGGATCGCCCTAAAGGGGCCCACCCGGGTGGGGCCCCTTTTTGTACCGCAGAAAAGTTTTGCGGGGGCCCCTCTTCAGGCCCTTAAACCGGGGGGCTAAAAAAACCCCAGGAAAGGCGATGGGCCCGGGGGCCAATTATTTCTCCACTTGGGTACAGACGGGTTTTTCGAAAAAGTCAAGAACCCCGGGCGCACTTGTGTCCCGATGGGGTTAAAAATCGGGGGGAAAAAACAGGGTGTCACCCCGATACACGATTTACCCCAGAAGTTTTTAAAAGAAACCCCGGGAAAACATCATTGAAAGAATTTTTTGGGAAAAACAGGGTGGAGCGTTACAGAGCCCAAAAGGGCATCACAAGGGAAATTTGAAATTTTCCATTTTTGGATTAAAAAAGCCCCCTTTTCCCTTTTGTCCCCCCCCCGAAAAAATGATGGGTTTTTAGGCTTCCCCGCGGTCCAATTTTTTGGGAAAAAACCTTTTCCCCCTTTAAGGGGGTCAAAAAAACTCTGAGAACAGTGGGAGAGGGTAAACCCGGTTTTTTTTATGGACCTTTTTTTGGGCCCCCGTAATCAATACACGATCGGAGGAACCCTCCTTTTTTTGCCGAAGAAAAACCCCCTCCCCCGGGGGGGGAAAGGGAAACCCAAATTTAAACTTTTCTGCAGGTTTCTTGTACATAAGGGTGACATGGCCCTTAGTCCCCCCGGGACAGAAAAAGCGGGGTTGACCCCTTTCCGGGGAGGCGCAGGGGGACCCCGGGAGGAGGGAAAATTGGGGGCCCTGTTGGGCCCTTGTGGCGGGGGAAACGAAACGGCCCCAAACTTGGAGAATTTCGTCCCAAAAATCCTGGTACTTTCAAAGGGAAGCCTGGGAAAGGGCCCCTTGGGGGGGCGACTGTGGAGAAGTGGTAGGCACCCGGGGGGTGGGACCTCCCAAAAAGAGGTTCTGGGCATTTTGGGGCCCCCAAAGCAGGAAAACCCGGGCCCCTTCTTTCCATTTAGCGTTGGGGCGGACCCTTTTCGCCCGGGAAAAACCCCCAAAAGGATTTGCCCCAGGAAGAAAAGATTCAGGGAAAAGTGGGAACCTGTTTTCTTCTTATGTAGGCCCCCACACGGGGTGTCCCCCGGCCCCGGGGTTTGGTAAATGGTTGGGATCAGTAAGGAGCCCCCCCAAAAGACCCGAAGAAAAAAAACAGAGGGGTTCTCCCAATGGGACTAATGGCAAGCGGGTTTTGGGGTTTAAAAAGGGGGCATGGTTTAAGTTCCCGGGGTGGACTCAGAGTCCCGGAAAGGGAGAAATCCGGGGGAAAAAGACCCGAACCCAGTGGATGTCACCTCCACTGGCATCATCAAATTTTGGGGGGAGGAAGGGAAAAAGCACCTAGGGACGCCTCTCCCCACGGGCACCTAGGTGTGGGGTGGGTTTTCCCCAAAGTGGGGACGTAACGGGCGCTTCTGCGGAAAAAAGGTCTGGGTTTGGGGCAGTAAAAGACATAAGGGTTTTTGCTCGACGGCGGGGGCAGCTCTTTTTTTTTCCGAAAAAAATGGGGCCCCCCACCTGCAAAGGGGTTTCCCCATTAAAGGGGGTTTTGGGGGGGGGGGCCCGGGGGAACCCTTTAAAAACCGGGGCCCCCGGGAATAGCCGAAAAGGGGGCTGCGAGTCTCTTCTTGGCAAGCTCTTTTCCCGCCCTTTTACGAACCCCTTTCATCGTTTCGGGTGGCCAATTTAATTTAAATTGATCAGGGAGGACGGGGGGTTTTTGTGCCCAAAAAGTCTTTTTCCCCGGGTGGGAAAAGACCCTTTTTTTAAAAGGCACAGAGGGCGGGGATCCCTTCCCAAATCAGCTCCGAAAAAAAGGGGCGAAAAATTTGGGGGGGCATATTCCCCTTCCCCCGGAGGAGTCACCGCGGGCGAAGGTTTAAGAGGGGCGGTCTCAGAGAAGATTTCTAGCGCCGGGTCCCGAAGTTTGGGGGCGGGGAAAATTTATTGGGGGGGGAAACTCTGTAGAAACCGCCTCACAGGGTCATTCCTGGGCCCCGTGGGGGTTTCCCAAAACCCCGGGGTTCCCGGGGCAGCAGACTACCCGAAGGCCCCTTTGACCTCTCCCGAGGGGAAAATGATCTGCCCTCAGTTTTCCAAAGTGCATAGAGCCTTTGGGGAAAAAAACCCTGGCAGAGTTGGGAAACCCCGGCAAAACTGGAGGGGGAAAGGGAAACCCCAACTTGGGTTTCCCCCGGTTGGGCCCAAAGGGCGGCAGGTATAAAACGGAACAGTTGCTTTTCTGGGACGCCAGGAGAGGGGCAAAAATGGGGGGGAGAGCTGGCCCCAAATTTTGTTTCCTGTTGTTTCAATTTCTGCACTGTTGGGCCAAAAAATCGTGTTTAGAACCCCGATGCTAGGAAAGGGCACCTTGCCGGGATCCCATGGTTTTGGTTTTTAATTTTTACGGACCCTTTGGTTAGTGGATTTTCCCCCGGCCCCCCGCAAAGGGGATGGTTTAACCACGCCCAGGGAGCGGGAATTTTAAGTAGGCCCCCGGTTTTTTACCCAAAAGCCCCGCTTCAAAGCGGGATGGACTTGCTGCGGCGGGAGTCTACCAGGTCGCTACCCATGACGTGACTTGCTTGCGGTGGCAGCCAAGGATGAGCATGGTACAGAATCGTGAGGCGCAGGTGTAGTCAGGGACAGGCGGCAAGGTCAGGGCAGGCGGCAAAGGTTCGGAGTCGGTAAACGTAGGCAGAGGTCAGACAACACGGCAAGACAGTAAACACTAAGGAACGCTTTCTCTAGGGCACGGAGGCAACAACGATCCAGCAGGGAAGTGATGTGGAACCCAAAACTATATAGAGTAAACGCCCGGCAATTAACCAATTACCGGCGCACTTTCCCTTTTAATTTACATGGACGAGCGCGCGCTAGGGGGAGCGCATGCGCATTCCGGCTGACCGGAGAGAGGTCAGGTGAGTGGATGGGACGGGTGCGACCACGGCCAGAAGCGCGCCCCGCGGCACTACCCGTCCCGCCGGGGACCCGCAGAGAGGGACACGGGTGCGCCCGCGGTCTGTGGATGCGGCGCAGCCCGTTACAATACGGTAGATGCTAGTTATAAATAATTGTGTTTGGTATAACTATGTCTTATATGGAGAAAATGTTGAACTTTTATAAATTTTCACAACATTTTGTTGTTTCTCAAATAAGCAAGAATTGTATGGATCAAACTTTATTACTAACCTAAAGCAAAATGTGTCACAAGAAAACACATAGATAGGTAGAAGTATTAAAAAGCTTCAATTTAAATCGTCGGTTGTTCCTGGTTACCGAATGAGCCTACCTTTCAGCTCCTTATAGCTTATATATATCTTATACATACATTTTTGTCTACCCAATTTTACTTACTGTAATGCCTTCAGTAAATTATTTTAATCATTTATAGAACCCATGTACCAGCATCGGGTAGGAGACACTCAGATTCGGAATCATTACACTGAGGAAGGTGAAAGGATTTTTGGGGGTATACATTTATTTAGTAAACAGAGAATAAAAAAAGATATTTCCCATTTTTCCATATTTCTGATTTGACACCATGTAAAATCTCTGTTTCTGTCAATGTAATGGGTTGCTCTAAAATGTGAATTTCTGCCGTAGACAGTTAGATACTAAAGGCTTTGGTCACAAAAGTATTAACCAATGAAGATTCTGCCTATGCTGTACATTAAGAACAAGCAATTGCTTTAGTTTTTGCATAACCATATTTCCAGAATTATGCCTTTTTTGTTATTGCTGATGTAGCTGTAAGAGGTTGAGTATTTTCTAATTGGCATCATTTTGCAGGTTTGTAAAACTTGTTAAATAAGTTTTTTTTCCCATTTTTATGAGGAAGAGAAGGAATAAAATAAATATTCTGTTTTTGATATCTATGATTTTTTAAACTAATTAGATGTGCGGTGTAAGTAATGCAAATTTTATTTTGAGTTGCTAAGATTGTGATTGTATTTAATATAAATATTTATGTTTTTTAATCACATTTGTGCAATAATATAGTTTAAAATGCAAAAACATTTTCCAAACAACATTTGCTTTTTTTTGTCCCACGATGGGCTAGAACTTGCAGCCTGTAATTTCTTTTATAATACATTGTTCTTATTTCCTTTAAATTTAAAATAAATTGCAAGCATTTTCCACCAATGCCATGAACAAACCACATGGGAAGGGGTTAAGAGTCTTAAAACATCCACCATCTATGTGCTTCTGTGAGTCAGAAAACTGAATTTAACCTCTTACTGACAGTGACTGTAAAGGTACATTCTATTGTTGGTAAGGTCCTAAGTAGAGAGCAAGTCCGTTACATAGGAGGCAGGTGCTGACTGCTAATGACAGCTGACACCAGCCGCTAACAGCAGGGAACAGAGCTTGCTCCAATCCCTGCTGTTTAACTGTTTAGACACCATTGCGATCACAGCTGCGGTGTCTAAATGAATGAGAAACAAAATGGCAGAGCGCTGATCGGTTACCATGGTAGCTGAAAACCTAAACCACCATGATAAGGATTCTATCAATATCACGGCCATCTTAGAACACCCTTCTGCATTACTTACATAATGCAGAAGGATGTACAAGCAATTGAACCTTTTAGTGGTCAAGTAATCTATGGGGATTAAATGTGATTTAAAAAAAAAAAAAGTGTTTTAAAAGTATAAAAAAAATGCTAGAGGTTCAAATCACCATCCCCCCCGCCATTGACATGCTACAAAAACATGTAAAAAAAAAAAAATCATTTGACACACATGTTGAACATGACACACATGTTGAACACCGTAGAAGAAAAAAATTCCAAACGCCAAAATTACAGGTCTTTTGGTTATTTCACATCCCTTAAATACTGGAATAAAAAATTATCAAAAATTCACATGTATCACAATGTGGTACCAACAAAAACTTCACTTTAGCCTGCAAAAAAATTTACCCTCATTTAAGCTTATAGGTAGAAAAACAAAAAAGTTCATAGTCACAAAAAGTGGAACTGCAGCATAAATTTAAAAACTAGAGAATGTTTGGTGTTCTTAAAAAAAAATACTCAACCATAATGAAAACCCTATGTATTTGGTATTGCTGGAATCATATCAACCTGCAGAATACAAACAACACATCATTTGCATCAAAGAGTGAATGCTATAAAAACAAACCCCCCTAGCATGGTTGAAATACTTTTTCTTTTCTCATTTCACCCCACCCCACTAAGAATTTTTTCTCTGTTTCCCAGTATATTCTATTGTACGGCCAATGGCTTTATTAAAAAGTACATCTTTTTCTGCAAAATATATCTTTGAAGGTGGAATAATAAAAAGGAAATGAAAAGGACAAAGAGACAAAAATTATGCCCAGCTGTCAGGAAGGGGTTAAATTTGTAATGCTCACAATATAGACTTTGGTATTGTGATTGCCAAAATGAAACCTGAGAGGCCAAATTGTTGCCTGCCCTATCAGAAAAAAATCTTTATTTTTTTCCCCATCAAGGTTAAACTTTCAGAAAAATACCCACAAAAAGAAGGTGGTGATTTGGAATTGCTACACATAACTAAATTCCATAGTCTAGAATCTGATTAATCAATAAAAAACATGAGCAGCAAATATATAAGGATGAATCTACAATAATTCCATCAGAACACCTTCCGCCATGGAATTTTATTTATTTTTTTTTAAATCAACCTTCATATCCATATGGAAGTGTTTTTATTTTAGAAAAAAATATAGAAAAAGTTTTGAATCTGTTGATTTAGGTCAGTGTATGTCAATGTTCGTAAACCAAATGACTACTGTATTTATTTAAATGAAGTCAAAGTACCCCCAACATTGTGCTCATATACTGTTCTGCCTATTAAAAGCAAAGCATGAGCACAGTAGCAGTATTCTTGAAACACAGCATTTAACCTCAAAGTTTGAGAACCTAGATTTTGGACAATGGGGTCTTAAGTTTATAATGTAATTTCCTAGACTCAAATCACTGTTTACCTAAATTATTTAGAAACTATTACAAAATATATACGGACTGGCTGAAATTCAGCCATAACATACACGTTTTCTGTTTTAAAGAAAGTTAAAATATAATATTTATAAAATACAAGCAAAGAACATTGTTTCAAAGATATACCGATGTGGTGGGTACAATAAATAACAACGTAGAAAATGCAGATGCCATGGTATTAAAGAAAAAGTATTTTGCTGGCAGCTGAATGTAATGAAAAAGGCAACGAGCTGTAATCTGCAACCAAAATGTTTAGGTTTCTCTTTCAGAACAATGCATTTCATTATAGAAAAAACTTGTTCAGATAACTAAAGTACACATAAGCTCTGGATCAGTATCCCTGGCCAAGAAAATAATTTAAAATGTTCAATTGAGAAGTTTGACCATATCAAAATTCATGGGCTTTGTGCTGAATGAATGTACTTTTGAAGAATTTAAATCTTATTTTTTCTTTTAGCAAAGTCAGTGCAAAAATAAATATAAGATCAAGATCATTCTGCTTATGCATATTTCAAGGTTTACAAATAAAGATAGTATATATTTTTGCACTACATTTTTTTGTCAGTGGTATTTGTCAGGGGTATACATCCAGAGCTCCTCCTGACATATAGCTCTGATGGACGCTGCCAGCTGTGATGTGAAAAGAACCTTACAAGAGAGGATACTGAGAAAGCACATCTGCCAATGGCTAAGCTGGCGTGTATTCTCACACTGAAGCAAATTAGTTCCAATTTACTGACAGTAAGTCTGTAAACCAATCAGTGTTAGCCTAAGACTGTGAAACTGAGAAAGTAGGTGAGGAGAAAGTAAAGTTGGATGTGGATCTTATTTATGTGGGTTAAACCGTTCACTTTCCATTGGTCCGTTGTGTGGGGTATGCCTTGCATATGCATTGCATTTTTGGCGCATATCTTTGGCGCATAGCATATCTTTGTCTCAGCTTTGTGCCATAGCTTTGTGTCATAGCTTTGTCAAATATCTGTGGTGCATTCGAAAATGTCGTGCCTGGTGCAAGTTTTGGCATACAATAGTTCATACATCTATAAAACAGGGCTACAATGGTTTTTTTGCCACAAGATATGCCAAAAACTGGTGCAGACCAGTTAATACATGTCGTCCTTTATTTCTATTACTGATTTAAATCATGCTATTTAAAAGAAAACAATTTAATAAAAATAAAGGATGACATGTTTGAAACTTGGCCAATTCTAAATCGATGTAGAGAAGTGTAAAATGGGACAGTATGTATGAACCTGTAGTATGTGGGTTCATAAATCTGACATGTGGTATGCCTTGCATTGCATAGCATACTACATCTTTAGCGTATAATTAGAGATGGGCGAATTTCTCAAAAATTCGGTTCGGTCACTTCGCCAAATTTCCCGACAAAAATAAATTCAGTCCGAAGTACTTCGGGATGAATCGCATTCAAAACAGCTATTTCCAGGCTGCACAGAGCCTGCAGGGTGCTGTAGAACGTTGTGCCATGCTTAAATATACAGAGGGAGCTTGGTTTGGTCTTCATACAATGTTGGGTTTTAGTATGACACGCAGATGACTGCCGACGCTCTTAGAATCGTTTCACTATAAAATTCCCTGGGCACTTAAGAGGGCAAAACTAACCAAAAAACTGAAGTGGGAATGTTGCCTGATAAAGTCATGCCAGCGAAAGCTGGAAAAAAACAAGCAGAGAGCTCAGGTGGCAACATTAGTGACAGAGTGTGGAGGTGAGTGGCACAATGACATTCTGGAGGTGGCAAAACAGTAATAGGCCACAGAGTGGCACAATGACACAGTGTGGAGGTAAAGGCAGCAGCCACAGCAGCAGCAAGAGGTCAGGCAGGGGCACAATGACATTCTGGAGGTGGCAAAAACGGTGGGCCCACAGGTGGGACAATGACACGTGGGAGGGCGGCAGAGCAGCAGGATTCGGGCAGGTACAATGACATTCTGGAGGGGGCAAAACAGGGTGGGCCCACGGGGTTTGGCAAAAAGACACAGTGTGGAGGGCAGGGCCCCAGAGCAGCTGAGGTAGGCAGTGGCACAATGAATTTGGAGGGCAAAAAAAACAGGGTAGGCCACAGGTGGCACAATAAAGAGATGGAGGTGAGGGGGCAGCAGCAGAAAGTCAGGAGGGGGCACAATGACTTCTGGAGTGGAAAAAAGGAGTAGGCCACAAGGGGAACAATGACCAGTGTGGAGGTTACGGCAGCAGCGCGAGAGGTCGGGGACAGGGGCACGATAAATTTGGAGTGGAAAAACAGAGTAGGCCACAGGGGGCACAACACACATTGTGGAGGCACGACAGCAGCCCTGAGGCCCGACGTGGCACAAGACATTCTGGAGGTGGAAAAAAATGGATAGGCCAAAGAGTGGACAATGAAAGAGAGCGAAGGGACGGCGGCAGGACAACAGCAGAGGTCGGAGTGGCACAATGGCGTGTGGATGCACGGCACCAGCAACGCAGATGAGGTTAAAGTGGCACAATCACAGAGTGGGGAGGTGGGTAGCAATACAGTCCGGGGTAAAGATGGTTGGGGCAGACGGACAAACTGTCAGCAGATGTGTGGCTTCGGGCGGGTGGCGGCATCGAATGTGGCTGAGGCAGGTAGTTTGAACCCAGACTCATTTCTCACAGTTGGGGAGGCGTCATGGCTGATGAGTTTGACGCCTAAGGCATTGGTGTGTGGAAATCCGGGATCCATGCCTGATTTTTCTTAAAAAGGGGAGTGTTCCACATTTTCCCGTGGCAAGGGGGTTTCCTTGAGGTAACGTTGGGCCCCGCCGTACTGAAAACCCACTCTAATCCCACATACTGGCCGGGCGGACGTTCTCCACTGAAATCGGCAAGTTACGGCCCACACCATTTGGCCCCCAGTAGTCCAGCGTCTTTAACGGGGTGGCAGAGGGTCCAAGTAGGCCCCCCTTTTGGTTCAGGGGATGTCCAGGTCCTGCTGCTGCTCTGTTGGTGACACCCCCTCCAAAGGCGGGGAAGGAAGTTCATCAGTGCTCCAGATTAGGTTTGCTGCTGAGGGGCTGGTACGTCCTACCCCCCCCTTTCCAAACCAGCAGCCGGGGAAAGTAGTACGTGAGGCTGGGGAAAACCCCCCTTTCCCGACCTGTCCAAAGGGGGGGACAAAAGCCGAAATGGGGCAGGGGGCAACTGATAGGAGGATTTCCCCTATAGTTTTGGTTGTCCTCCCCCTAAATGGGGAAAAAAAGGTCCCTTTTGGACGGACGAGGGCCCAATAGGGTGGAGACCCAAAAACCTCTGCCGGATGCTGACATTCCCCCTTTTCATACCCAGGCAAATCAGCATGCGGGGGCCCATCTGAAAACAAGTGACCCCGGGGGCCCCACTGCCCCATCTCCACGATACTGCCACGTTGTTTTGCGGGCATTCCCTCGTTTCCTCATCTCCACTCCCCTCCCCCAGTGCTTTGCCCTCCTCTTTGTCACCGGTAGAAAATCCATCATTACCAAAAATGCTTTTGCTCCATGCCCTCCCCCTCCCCCATTTCGTCCCCACCAGATCAGTGGCCGCGAGATGTTGTCGCCACGCTCATCCCCTGCCCAGACAATTTTTTAGCATCTGTTCCAGGACATGAAGTGTGGAATGACTTTTTTCATCCCTAGTCCTGGCGACTGACAAATAACTCGCCTCCCGAATGGGCCCCAAAAAACGGGAGGTGTCACGCATGAGCTGCCCCTGGCTGAAATCAAAATTACACAGGGGGGGTACTCCCTTTGCCTGGATCATCAAAAAAAAACGTCAATGGCCTTTTTCCCGTTCATACAGTCGGTCCAACATGTGCAGGTGGAATTCCAACGGGTTGGAAAATCGCATATCTCTGTGTGTTGGGGGGTCCGTTCTGCCGCTCAACCGAGGAGGGTGTTCCTTGGCTTTGTAGGAAGGATGAAGTATTGCACAGTTTCCCGGCCATTTTCAGAATCTTTTTGAAATCGGTGGAAGACTTCAGGAACCTTTTCACAACCGATTGAACCGTGCGCCCTGCAGGGCGATGGACCCTCCACCTGGGGGCAGCGCGGACCCTGTTCCTCCCCTTGTCCTCACCATGGGTTCCCTTTGCAGTTGGCGCGGGGGAAAGCCACACTCGTTTCTTGCTGCATGACGGGAGCAGTTCCTCCCTGTAGACTTCGTTTCCCCGGGGAAGCCAAAGGGGTAGAACTGCGTGACACCGCTGGCCCTAACATTTGGGTATGGGTGGAGCAGTATTGTGGAGGCTGAGATGGTGGTGGTGGTGGAGGGGGCGGCATTGGGCAGGAGCCGCGTTTGACAACGTGGAGGAGAAAGCGGTTTCCCTTTCCAGTTGTTGGGTGCCCCGGGAAAGGGGCACATTTAGCCAGTGGGGGGGGGAAAGGACAGTACTGGCCCGACCTGTTTCAGCTCCAGACGCCGCGCTGCCGTGCACCTTGGAATAAACCCATAAGCTCAAAGGGTGGCCCACCTTTGTTCTACATATTTTTGAAGTGTGGTACGCCTTTTTGGAAAAAAAATTAGGTTGGAATCTCCATCTGGGGTCGGGACAAGCCATTAGTTTTTCTGAAGGTGAGAGTTCACCCTTGGAAAGGGGGGTGCAGTACCAACAACTTGGACAAAAAGGCATGGGCAGTTCTGCACCTTGGTGTTTGGAGCAACTGTTGTCTCTTTGCAATCCCCCGCTGAAGACTCTGGGCAAAGAGTAGCGAGGCGAGGAGCACTGGACCCCGGGGGATGATGTCAAAGAGAAATAGCTCCTTCGCAGAGGTGGTGGGGCCTTGATGGCTGCAAAAGGCATGCTGCAACTGGGCGTGTTTTTCTGCTGCTGTTGTCGGCGACGGAGGCCAAACCCCCCATTGAGCCAGTTTCTCCCAGGCCACCGGATGGTGACGCTGCATGTGTTTATGCAGGGCCGTGGTGCCCAAAGTTACTCCCTTTGGGCCACGCTTCACTTTCTTTACAGATTCTACATTACCCATATTCGGCTCCTCGGTGTCTTAGCAAAGAACTGCCACCCCGCCGAGTATCGGGATTTTCGGCCCAAAGCTCGGAATGATGATACTGCCCCGCTGCCTCGTGAGCCCCTTGCCGCTAATTTTTTGGGGCTGCGAAGCGGGTTTTTTTTCCCCCTGGCCGCTTGGTCCCGACCCACCTGCTGCTATCCCGCTGACTCACGGGAAACACCCACTTTCTGGCTGCGCCGCTGCCTGCCGCAAATGACGCCTTTTCCTGACGATGATGAAGCCCTTGCCCACCGGGCCCCCAAATGCGGTCGGGTAATCATCATTATTTGTGTTTCATGTCACTGCTGTCCTCAAACCGGGTTTGGTTGCAGAGGTTTACCCCTCACAAATGACCCCCCCCTGCCACTCCAAAAATCTTAATTTGCCGCCTACTCAAGAACAGGGGGTATTTGGCCCCCTTTCTTCGCTGCCAAAAGCTGCTGACTGCCCCCCCCCAAATTGTTCATCCCACTTTATTTGGGCGCGAGCCCCGTCCATATAGTAGATCTCTGGCTGAGGAACCGAGGGACAGAGGCGGGTTGAGGTCAGGGGAGGGGGGCTGACCCCCTC
>JAODAL010061205.1:0-20469 GCA_025379985.1 Phyllomedusa bahiana | reverse complement strand
TTTTCAGTGTGGGGTAAGGTAAATGTGCTGTGTGGGGTCCGGGGTCTTTTTCCCTTGTGGGGGTCAGGTCATTTGCTGTTTTGAGGTCAGGTAAATTTTGCTGTTGGGGGGGAGGTCGCGGGAAGGTCAGGTCATTGCGGGTGTGGGGCCCGGTCATGTGCTGTGGGGGGGTCGGGGTATGTGGTGTGGGGGAAAGGTCGCTGAGGTCGGGGGTCATGTGCGGGTGTGGGGGTTCGGGGGTTCATTTTTGTTTTGGGGGGTGGTCCAGGTCTTTGGGGCTTTTTGTGGGGTTTCAGGTCATTGTGTTCGTGTGGGGGTCAGGTCATGTGCTGTGTGCGGGAGGTCGCTGAGGTCAGGTCATGGGGCTGTGTGAGGTCAGGTCATGTGCTGTGTGCGGGAGGTCGCTGAGGTCAGGTCATGTGCAGTGTGCGGCCGGCCCAGGTTTTAATGTGTGTGGGGGCGGGGGGTCGTTTTGGGGGTTTTCCCGGTCATGTGCTGTGTGGGGGAAAAGGTCATTTTTTAAAGGTGTGCGGTTTTGGGGTTATGTGCTGTGTGAGGCCCGGGGCCCTTTGCAGTGTGGGGTTTAAGGGAAAAATTTTTGCTGTGTGGGGTCAGGTCATGTGCTGTTTTCCCGGTTTGGGGGTTTTCATGTGCTGTGTGAGGTTAGGTCATGTGCTGTGTGAGGTCAGGTCATGTGCTGTGTGAGGTCAGGTCATGTGCTGTGTGAGGTCAGGTCATGTGCTGTGTGAGGTCAGGGGTAAATTTGCTGTTTTAAAGGCCAGGTCATTTTTGTTTTGGTGTGAGGTCAGGTCAGGGGCCCGGGTTTTGAGGTAAAGGTCAGTGCTGTGTGAGGTCGGGGTAAAGGTGCGTGTGCGGGAGGTCTCTGAGGTCAGGTCATGTTGTTTGTGTGCGGTCGGGGTTCATGTGTTTGTGTAAAGGGTCGGGGTCTGTGGGCCAAGTGTAAAAAGGGTAAGGTCATGTGTGGTCCCGGTTTCGGCTCATGTGTGTGTGCGGTGGGTTTAATGGGGCGGGTGTGGGGGGGGTAGGTCATTGTGCAGTGTGGGGTCGGGCCCCAATTTTGCTGTGTGAGGTGGGGGGTAATCGGGGCTGTGTGCGGTTCAGGAAATTTGGGGTTTGTGTGGGGTTTGGGGAAATGTGCTGTGGGGGAGGTGGGTAAATGTGCTGTTTTTGAGGCCCCAGGTAAATGGGGCCAGGGGGAGGTCGGGTTTCAATTTTGCTGTGTGATAGGTTTTCGGGTTGCGGGGTTGTGGGGGAATTGGGTTTCCCCTGGGGGCCCCAGGTCTTTTTGCTGTGGGGAGGTAAAGGGTCAAGGGCTGTGTGCGGGAGGTCGCGGGGGGGTCGGGGTTCATTTTGTTTTGGGGGGGTTGGGGGGTCATGTGCAGTTGGGGTTTTTTTAAGGTCCCTACCCACAGCCTAAAAAATTCGGGAGCCCCCGGGGGCGGCTGTGACTGAAAAAATGTGGTGAAAAAAAACCCCTTTAGTGTTTTGGCCCTTTAGAAATTAAGACAACCCCTGTCTTTGCAAAATCCCTTAAAAAAAAACCTTTGGGACCCCCCAATAAAAAAGGGGATTCCAGCCCCCTAGTAAAAAAAACCCAAACCCACCCCAGCAAGGAAAAAGAAATAAAGAAGGATAAAAAAACAGAAGAAAAAAAAAAAGAACCAGGAACCAGCGGGGGGACAATGTAAAATAAAAATGATCCAGTTTCCTGCATGATTTGGATCCCGAAAAACCTGGAAAGATCGGGCAAAATCTGTATTATGGGGTTCCCCCCCCGCACAATTCCCAAATCCAGGGGAAAACCCCTTGAAAGGGGGCGGGAAAGGGTTGGGAAATTTCTCCCCCAAAAAACAAAGTTTCGGGCCCTGCGCCAGCGGTGTCAGGGGGTCGGGCTCACATTTGGTTTTGAGGGGTTGCATCTTAAAACCAAATTTTAAGAAGGAAATAAAGATTGTTTGCCATTCCCAACGGTGCGGAGCTGATTTTGCCTGCTGGCCCCTCCCAAACCTGTATTACCTTATATTGTGCGGTTATAAACCTGTGACAAGTACAAATGAAAAGGTAAAAGGGGGGAAGGAAACCCCTCTCCTTAGTCCGGGGAAAGGTCGATTGCAAAAAATTTTTTTAAATAAAAATAAATTGTCTTGGGGCCTTAAAAAAACCGGTTTTAAAGGGGCTGTTAGGGGACTTCAAAAAGCAGAAAAATTTTGGGGTTCCCCCCATTTAAAGGAAAAGGGGGGTTTCCCCCCAGAAAGTTATAGGGCCCCCCAGAAGGTGGTTATTTTATTTTAAATATTTTCCCCGGGCAGGTATTTAGGGGGTTTTAATGGGTCCCCTGGGCAGGTTTTATAGGGGTTTTATTTGGGGTCCCCCGCAGGTATATGGCAGGTTAGGGAAATTCCCCCCAAAAATTTGGTAAAAGGGGCGGGGTTTTTAGGCCCCCCCAGAAGGTATATAGGCAGGTTTGGGGGGACCCCCAGCAGGTATTTAGGCAGGTTTAGGCCCCCGGGCCGGGTTTATGGGGGCCCAGGTTAGGGAAATCCCCCAGCGGGGTTAATAGGGGGCAGGTTTTACCCCCCCAGCGGTTTTTATAGCGGGTTTATGGATCCCCAGGCAGGTTATAGGCAGGTTTTTGGGAATCCCCAGCGGGTTTATTTTTGGCGGGGGTTTTGGCCCCCAAAGCAGGTTTATAGTTTAGCTTTTGGGGGTTTCAGAACATTGTAGGTAGATTTATAGTTTCCCTCCCGGGCCCCTTTATAAAAGGGTAGATAATACCCCCCCCTGCAGTATATAATTTAGATAGTGGGGCCCCCCCCCCTGCACATATAAACAGTAGATAATGGGCCCCCCCTCCCTGCATATATAACAATAGATTTTGGGCTTTTCCCTCCTGCAAAAAATAAAAAAAATTTAATGGCCCCCTCCTCATATAAAAAACAGTGGGAAAATTTCCCCTTTCCTCCCTGCAAATAAAAACCCAGTAGAAAAATTTGGCCTCCCCCCCTGCAATTAAAAAACCGTAGATAATAGCCCCCCCCTTTGCACATAAAAACGTAGATAATACCCCCCCCCTTTGCACATAAAACCCAATTTAGAAAATTTAAGCCCCCCTCCCTGAACATATAAAGTAGATAAAAAACCCCCCCCTCCCGGGCACTTATAAAGTAGAAAATTAGCCCCCCTCCCTGCACATAAAATCTTTAGATAATAGAACCCCCCCCTGAAAATATAACAATAGATAATGCCACCCTCCCCCCCAAAACCCCATAAAAACAGTGTTAAAAAGGCCCCCCCCTTTGCAAATTTAAAAATTTAGATAAAAAAGCCCCCCCCCCGGGCACTATAAAACAATGTTTAATTAGCCCCCCCCCCTGCACTTATAACGTAGTTATAGCCCCCCCCCCTTTGCACAAATAAGTTTTTTAATACCCCCCCTCCCTGCTTATATAACAATGATAATATTTCCCCCCTCCCCTGCACTAAAAACAATAGAAAACAGCCCCCCCCCCTTGGACATAAAAACAGTAGTAATGGGCCCCCCTGAACTTTTTTTAAACTTTTGATAATGGGCCCCCCCCCGGGCCACTTTTAAAACAGAAAAGATAATAGCCCCCCTCCCGGGAATATTTTTAAACTATAGTTTAATAGCTTTCCCCCATGCACTTTAAAAAAAGAAAGAAAATTTTAGCCCCCCTCCCTGCTATTTAACGTGGGATAATAGCCCTCCTCCCTGCACATTTTAACAGTAGAAAATTTGCCCCCCCTCCCGGGGAAATTAAAATTTTAGATAAAAACCCCCCTCCCTGCATATTATAAAAATTTTGATAATTAGCCCCCCCCCCAAATATAAAAAATAGAAAAATAGCTTTCCCCCCCTCCCCAAAATTTTAACAGGGGTTTAATGCCCCCCCCCTGCACATATAACGTGGGTTAATGCCCCCCCTGCAAAAAATAACATTAGAAAAATTAACCCCCCCTCCTCCCAAAATATAACAAATAGAAAATAGCCCCCCCCCCTTTGACATAAAAACATTTAGAAAATAGCCCCCCTTTGCACTTTAAGGGGAGATAATAGCCCCCCCCCCTTTCCCCACATAAAAAATTTAGATAACTGCCCCCCCCCTCCCCTTTAAAACATTTGGTTTAATAGCCCCCCTCCCTTTTTAAAAAACAGTGGAAAATTTTGCCCCTCCCTGGCATATTTTAAAAATTTGTTAAATTTTGCATCCCCCCCTGAAACATATAAACGGGTAGATAAAAAGCCCCCCTCCCTGCAATATAACAGTAAATAATGCCCCCCTGCAAATATAACGGGTAGATAAAAATTGCCCCCCTCCCTGCATTTAAAAAATAATTTAATTTAAGCCCCTCCCTGCCTTTTAAAAACGTGGGAAAAATAGTCCCCCCCCCCTGAACATTTAAAAAATTTGAAAACCCGGGCCCCCCCCCCCCATGCCACTTTAACAGTAGAAAATTATCCCCCCCTGCACATAAAAAAGGTAGAAAATTTAGCCCCCCCCCCGGGAAAAAATTTTAAAATAGAAAATTTGAAATCCCTCCCTGAAACATTTTTAACGTAGAAAAATAGCCCTCCCCCCTGCACATAAAACCATTTTGAAAAATACCCCCCTTTCCATGAACTTTTAAAACCCCAATAGTTAAATTGCCCCCCCCCCCTTACATTTTAACTTTTTAGTTTTTTGCCCCCCCCCTTGCACATAAAAAAAATGTTTAAAAACCCTTTCCCTCCCTTGCCAAATTTTCAGTAGAAAAATTAGCCCACTCCCCCCACATTTAAAATTTTGATAATGGGGCCCCCCTCCCAAAAATTTTAAAACAGTAGTTTAATAGGCCCCCCCCTGCAACATTAAAAAAAGAAAGTTTAAATTTTAGCCCCTCCCTGAAAATTTAATAACAGTAGATAATAGCCCCCCTCCCTGCACAAAATAACATTTGGGATAAAAGGGCCCCCTCCCTCCCAAAATAAAAACAGAAGTTTTAAATAGCCCCCCCCCTTTGAAATTTTTAAACAGTAGATAAAAAGCCCCCCCCCCTGAAACCATATAACAGTAGTTTTAATTGCCCCCCCCCTTTGCCATATACGTAGAAAATTGCCCCCCTCCCGGGAAATTTAAAACATTTAGAAATTGGGCCCCCCTTCCCGGGCAAATAAACAGTAGTTTAATAGAAATCCCCCCCTGCACATATAACAGTAGATATTAGCATCCCTCCCTGCACATATAACAGAAAGAAAATTTAGCTCCCAGCATGAATAAGGCAAATTTAAAAGAAATTTAACCTGACGCATTTTACCGGGACCTCGCCCCTCCCGCTGTCGCTGTTTCCCGGCTTTTTTTCCCCCAGCGGTGTGACGCACCGGGCCCGGGCCCGGGGCCCGGGCCCTGATGGGAGGGGACCCCGCCCCGGTTTTTTTTTTTGCACCCCGGGGCCCTTAAACAAAAGCCCCCCCAAAAACTGCATGGGGGGCCACATTTTTAAATTTCCGCGGAGCCTTCGGGCCCCCGCGGGAAGCATCTAACTGAAAATTGTGGGGGCCCGAGGAGCCCCCACCCGTGCCGTCCCAAGGTCCTAAGGGGAATAGTTTAAAGGGGGATTTGGTAGGGTTTTGGCCCCCTAAAGGATGGGGGCGGATAGCGGGCCGGGCGCCGGGGGACGGGCCTTCTCCTTGGGCAGAGCCGGGAAAAATTTAAATTTGGGGTCGGGGAGGATTTGGGGAATTTTGGCGCCTTTCGGGACCTCACTGAATGTTTTGGGCTTTAAAACCCAAAGGGCTTAGGGGAAAAGGGGCTGAGGAGCTCCACGGGCCCCCCTCTGTTGGTTATGTTTCCCATCAATTAAAATGAAATGCCTCCGGGCCTTTGCAATGGGGAAAGGGAACCCGACCCAACCCCAAATTACCGTTTCATCTGCAACCGTTTCGGGGGTATTTCCCCCTCGTCGGGGCCAGAGTAAAATTTTAGGGGTTTTGGGGGGGGGCAAAGGGCGAGAGGGGCTTAAAAAGGGGGAAAAAAAAAAAATCTCTCCTTGGGTAGGGGGGCCCCAATCCCAGGGTAGGTGTGAGGTTTTTATGCCCCTTTTCCCAGACATCAGAAGAGTGTGGGAATTTTATTGGATTAAGAAAGTTTTAAAAAACCAAATGGGAAAAATGACCCAAAAAAACCCCCTCCAAAAATTGGGGCAGGGAGACCCATAAAAAAATTGTTTGGTTTTTGCTTTTTCAAACGGAAAGCCCCCTCCCCCTTGCCGGGTCGCCAAGGGTCCAAAGGCCGGGATGGGCCTTGGGGGGAACGGGGTAGGGCCTTGGGGACCCCTAAAGGGAATCGGGGGGCCCGGTTTAGCCCCGGCCCGGGGGGGGGACGGGCCTTTCCCCCTTGGGCCAGAGCCGGAAATAAAATTGTTGGGTTTTTGTGAGGATTGATGGGGCCTTTTTCAGACCTACGGGGAATGCTTTGGGGTTAAGAAAAGGGCTTATGGGAAAAAAAAAGGGCGGGAGGGTCCCCCGCGCCCCCTTATTGGTTATATTTTAGCCTAAATTCACATTGTGGGCCCCAAAAGGACCCTTTTCCAATGGGGAAAGGGGATCTGACCCCCAAGGGGCCTTTTCCCCGTTCATCGGGGGGCAGACGCTGTTTGGGGAATTTGCCCCCTTTTCGTTGGTGAAGGTTTGGAATTTTACTGGTTGGGGCTGGGGGCAAAGAGGGGGTATTTGGTTTTTAAAAGAAAGGGGAAAAAATTTCTCCCCTTTGGGTAGAGCCCCCCCAAATAAAAATTTGGTTTCGGGTGTGGGGGGATTTTTTTTGGGCCCTTTTTTCGGGACCTCAAAATGAGGTTAGAATTTTATTGGATTAAGAAAGTGTAAGAACCATCGAACCATGACCACAACCCCCTCCAAAAATAAGCAGAGACCATATAAATACAGTCCACAATGTGACAATGCTGGGTGAGGACTCTGCCACTAGCTGAGGGGGCATGACTGCCTGATCTTCACTAAAGCCTCTGATGGTGAGGAAAGGTGTGGGCCGTTAGGGTGGTCTCCAGAGGAGTCCCATAACCAGTAGGAGCTGACTGAGGAGTCAGAGACACTGGTGTGAAGACCCCAGGTAAAAACAGAGGCCGCAGTCAGGAAACCACCTAGGACACCAGACCCTAAGCTCGCGCAAGGTGTGGAAGGAGGATCTGCCTAATATACCCACTGCTGGCAGGAGATTGACTGGGGAAGCCGGACACTGCTGGACACCGTGGGGTCAAATCTCTGGAAAGTCTCTATAGCCAGGTGGACACTATCCAGCCAGTGCAAGGTGTAAATGTAGCAGCAAGGAGAGAGGGGTGATGAGAGATGACCCCACAGCGCAGTGAACGTGAGGAGGAGGTCGTCGGGCTGCTGAATGTGGGAGTCACCGATGTGACACGCGCCCTAAGTCTACAGCATGCGGAAAGATAACGGGGGAACCTCAAAGACCGTCAAAGATGGGAGCCATGCGCTGTACTGCACATTATGGGAGCCGTGCGCTGTACTGCACATATGGGAGCCGTGCGCTGTACTGAAACATTATGGGAGCTGTGCGCTGTACTCCCACATTATGGGAGCCGTGCGCTGTACTGCACATTATGGGAGCCGTGCGCTGTACTGCCATTAGGGGAGCCGGGGCGTGTACTGCACATTAGGGGAGCTGTGCGCTGTACTGCACATTATGGAGCTGTGCGCTGTACTGCACATTATGGGAGCCGTGCGCTGTACTGCACATTATGGGAGCCGTGCGCTGTACTGCACATTTTGGGAGCCGTGCGCTGTACTGCACATATGGGAGTCCTGCGCTGTACTGCACATTATGGGAGCCGTGCGCGGGTACTGCACATTATGGGAGCCGTGCGCTGTACTGCACATTATGGGAGCCGTGCGCTGTACTGCACATTATGGGAGCCGTGCGCTGTACTGCACATTATGGGAGTCCTGCGCTGTACTGCACATTATGGGAGCCGTGCGCTGTACTGCACATTATGGGAGCCGTGCGCTGTACTTCACATTATGGGAGCTGTGCGCTGTACTGCACATTATGGGAGCCCTGCGCTGTACTGCACATTATGGGAGCCGTGCGCTGTACTGCACATTATGGGAGCTGTGCGCTGTACTGCACATTATGGGAGCCGTGCGCTGTACTGCACATTATGGGAGCAGCCGCCACACACAACACACATGGATCAAAACCCAAGCAAAAAAGGAAAAGTAGGGAAAGTATAAAGGTCACCAAATATCCCCAGATCCAGTACGAGGTAACAATGACCTAAAAGTACAGTCAGGATAACAGCTCCTCTCAGTGCCTCACTGACACCAAGGACGGGTATTCCCACAACAAGGCAGAACAGCTCCAATGGCGACTCCATATCCTCCCCCAAACCATGTCCTCCCAGCACCCTGCAGTCTCCTGTGCACAGGACTTCACACAGCCACGTCCTCCCAGCACCCTGAAGACTCCTGTGCACATCAGGCGGCACCAACCTCCCAGCACACTGCAGTCTCATGTGCACATCACACGGCCACGTCCTCCCAGCACCCTGCAGTCTCCTGTGCACATCACGCGGCCACGTCCTCCCAGCACCCTGCAGTCTCATGTGCACATCAGGCGGCCCCGTCCTCCCAGCACCCTGCAGTCTCATGTGCACAACAGACGGCCACGTCCTCCCAGCCCCCTGCAGTCTCATGTGCACAGGACTTCAGGCAACCACGTCCTCCCAGCACCCTGCAGTCTCCTGTGCACACCAGGCGGCCACGTCCTCCCAGCACCCTGCCCGTCTCCTGTGCAAAATCAGGCGGCCCCCATCCCCCTGCACCCGAAGTCTCATTGCACATCAGGCGGCCACGTCCTCCCTGCACCCTGCAGTCTCATGTGCACATCAGGAGGCAACCTCCTCCCTGCAACCTGCAGTCTCCTGTGCACAGGACTTTACATGGCCACATCCTCCCAGCACCCTGCAGTCTCATGTGCACAAGACTTTACACGGCCACGTCCTCCCAGCACCCTGCAGTCTCATTTGCACAGGACATCAGGCGGCCCCGTCCTCCCAGCACCCTGCAGTCTCCTGTGCACAGGACTTCACATGGCCACATCCTCCCAGCACCCTGCAGTCTCATGGCACATCCACACAGCCACGTCCCCCCCAGCACCCTCAGTCTCCGTGCACAGACATCAGGCGGCCAGTCCTCCCAGCACCCTGCAGTCTCCTGTGCACAGGACTTCACATGACCACGTCCTCCCAGCACCCTGCAGTCTCATTTGCACAGGACATCAGGTGGCCCTGTCTTCCCAGCACCCTGCAGTCTCATGTGCACATCAGACAGCCACGTCCTCCCAGCACCCTGCAGTCTCCTGTGCACATCAGGCGGTCACATCCTCCCTGCACCCTGCAGACTCATGTGCACATCAGGCGGCCACGTCCTCCCTGCACCCTGCAGTCTCATGTGCTCAGGACTTTACTTGGCCACTTCCTCCCAGCACCCTGCAGTCTCATGTGCACCGGACTTCACTCGGCCACATCCTCCCAGCACCCTGCAGTCTCATGTGCACAGGACTTCACACGGCCTCGTCCTCCCAGCATCCTGCAGTCTCATGTGCACATCACACAGCCACGTCCTCCCAGCACCCTGCAGTCTCCTGTGCACAGGACATCAGGCGGCCCAGTCCTCCCCGCACCCTGCAGTCTCCTGTGCACAGGACTTCACACGGCCACGTCCTCCCAGCACCCTGCAGTCTCATTTGCACAGGACATCAGGCGGCCCCGTCCTCCCAGCACCCTGCAGTCTCATGTGCACAGAACATCAGCCGGCCTCGTCATACCAGCACCCTGCAGTCTCCTGTGCACAGGACTTCACATGTCCACTTCCTCCCAGCACCCTGCAGTCTCATGTGCACAGGACTTCAGGTGGCCACGTCCTCCCAGCACCCTGCAGTCTCCTGTGCACAGGACTTCACACGGCCACGTCCTCCCAGCACCCTGCAGTCTCATGTGCACAGGACTTCACATGGCCACGTCCTCCCAGCACCCTGCAGTCTCATGTGCACAGGACTTCACGCAACCACGTCCTCCCAGCACCCTGCAGTCTCATGTGCACAGGACTTCACACGGCCACGTCCTCCCTGCACCCTGCAGTCTCCTGTGCACAGGACTTCACACGGCCACGTCCTCGCTGCACCCTGCAGTCTAATGTGCACATCAGGCGGCCACATCCTCCCAGCACCCTGCAGTCTCATGTGCACATCAGGCAGCCCCATCCTCCCAGCACCCTGCAGTCTCATGTGCACATCACACGGCCACGTCCTCCCAGCACCCTGCAGTCTCCTGTGCACAGGACTTCCCATGGCCACGTTCTCCCAGCACCCTGCAGTCTCCTGTGCACAGGACTTCACATGGCCACGTCCTCCCAGCACCCTGCAGTCTCATGTGCACAGGACTTCACACGGCCACGTCCTCCCAGCACCCTGCAGTCTCATGTGCACATCACACAGCCACGTCCTCCCAGCACCCTGCAGTCTCATGTGCACATCAGGCGGCCACATCCTCCCAGCACCCTGCAGTCTCCTGTGCACAGGATTTCACATGGCCACGTCCTCCCAGCACCCTGCAGTCTCCTGTGCACATCAGGCGGCCCCGTCCTCCCAGCACCCTGCAGTCTCATGTGCACATCACACGGCCACGTCCTCCCAGCACCCTGCAGTCTCATGTGCACAGGACTTCACACGGACACGTCCTCCCAGGACCCTGCAGTTTCCTGTGCACAGGACGTCACACGGCCACATACTCCCAGCACCCTGCAGTCTCATGTGCACATCACGTGGCCACGTCCTCCCAGCACCCTGCAGTCTCATGTGCACGGGACTTCACACGGCCACGTCCTCCCAGCACCCTGCAGTCTCCTGGGCACAGGACTTCACACGGCCACATACTCCCAGCACCCTGCAGTCTCATGTGCACAGAACATCAGGCGGCCACGTCCTACCAGCACCCTGCAGTCTCATGTGCACATCCCCCCGACACGTCCTCCCAGCACCCTGCAGTCTCATGTGCACATGAATTCACACGGCCACGTCCTCCCAGGACTCTGCAGTTTCCTGTGAACAGGTCGTCACACGGCCACATACTCCCAGCACCCTGCAGTCTCATGTGCAAAACAGACGGACACGTCATACCAGCCCCCTGCAGTCTCATGTGCAAAGGACTTCAGGCAACAACGTCCTCCCAGCACCCTGCAGTTTCATGTGCACAGAACATCAGGCGGCCACGTCCTACCAGCACCCTGCGGTCTCCTGTGCACAGGACTTCACACGACCACGTCCTCCCAGCACCCTGCAGTCTCATGTGCACAGAACATCAGGCGGCACGTCCTCCCCACCCCCCTGCAGTCTACTGTGCACAGACTTCACACGGCCCCGTCCTCCTAGCACCCTGCAGTCTCATGTGCACAGGACTTCACATGGCCACTTCCTCCCAGCACCCTGCAGTCTCATGTGCACAGGACTTCAGATGGCCACTTTCTCTCAGCACCCTGCAGTCTCCTGTGCACAGGACTTCACATGGCCACTTTCTATCAGCACCCTGCAGTCTCCTGTGCACAGGACATCAGGCAGCCCAGTCCTCCCAGCACCCTGCAGTCTCATGTGCACAGGACTTCACATGGCCCCGTCCTCCCAGCACCCTGCCGTCTCATGTGCACAGGACTTCAGACGGCCCCGTCCTCCCAGCCCCCTGCCGTGTCCTGTGCACAGGACTTCACGCGGCCACGTCCTCCCAGCACCCTTCAGACTCCTGTGCACAGGACTTCAGACGGCCACATCCTCCCAGCACCCTGCAGTCTCCTGTGCACAGGACTTCAGACTGCCACTTCCTCACAGCAGCCTGCAGTCTCCTGTGCACAGGACATCAGGCAGCCCAGTCCTCCCAGCACCCTGCAGTCTCATGTGCACAGGACTTCACACGGCCACGTCCTCCCTCCCAGCACCCTGCAGTCTCATGTGCACAGGACTTCACACGGCCACGTCCTCCCAGCACCCTGCAGTCTCCTGTGCACAGGACTTCACACGGCCACGTCCTCCCAGCACCCTGCAGTCTCATGTGCACAGGACTTCACACAGCCACATCCTCACAGCATCCTGCAGTCTCATGTGCACAGGACTTCACACAGCCACGTCCTCCCAGCACCCTGCAGTCTCCTGTGCACAGGACTTCACACCGCCACATCCTCACAGCATCCTGCAGTCTCATGTGCACACGACTTCACACAGCCACATCCTCACAGCATCCTGCAGTCTCATGTGCACAGGACTTCACACAGCCACATCCTCACAGCACCCTGCAGACTCATGTGCACAGGACATCAGACGGCCACATCCTCCCAGCACCCTGCAGTCTCCTGTGCACATCAGGCGGCCCCATCCTCCCAGCACCCTGCAGTCTCATGTGCACATCACGGCAGCTCCTACGTCTCCCAGGCACCCCTGCAGTCCTCCCTGTGCACAGGATTTCACATGGCCACGTCCTCCCAGCACCCTGCAGCTCCTGTGCACAGGACTTCAGGCCACGTCCTCCCAGCACCCTGCAGTCTCATGTGCACAGGACTTCACACGGCCACGTCCTCCCTGCACCCTGCCGTCTCATGTGCACATCACGCGGCCCCGTCCTCCCAGCACCCTGCAGTCTCCTGTGCACAGGACTTCACACGGCCACGTCCTCCCAGCACCCTGCAGACTCATGTGCACATCAGGCGGCCACCTACTCTCAGCACCCTGCAGTCTCCTGTGCACATCAGGTGCCCCCGTCCTCCCAGCGCCCTGCAGTCTCATGTGCACATCAGGCGGGCACCTCCTCCCAGCACCCGGCAGTCTCATGTGCACAGGACTTCACACGGCCACGTCCTCCCAGCACCCTGCAGTCTCATGTGCACAGGACTTCACACAGGCCTCCCAGCACCCTGCGCCCTCATGTGCCCCAGACTTCACAGGGCCCCCGTCCTCCCAGCACCCTGCAGTCTCATGTGCACAGGACTTCACACAGCCACGTCCTCCCAGCACCCTGCAGTCTCGTGTGAACAGGACTTCCCACGGCCACGGTCTCCCAGCACCCTGCAGTCTCCTGTGCACATCAGGCGGCCACATCCTCCCAGCACCCTGCATTCTCATGTGCACATCAGGCGGCCACGTCCTCCCAGCACCCTGCAGACTCATGTGCACAGGACTTCACACGGCCCCCTCCTCCCAGCACCCTGCAGTCTCATGTGCACAGGACTTCACACGGCCACGTCCTCCCAGCACCCAGCAGACACCTGAGCACATCAAGACCCCACCTCCTCCCAGCACACGGCAGTCTCATGTGCACATCAGACGGCCACCTCCTCCCAGTACCCTGCAGTCTCCTGTGCATATCAGGCGGCCACCTTTACACAACAAAGAGGTAATTTCGCTCTCCTAATCTAATCTTCCCCCTCTGCAATCTGTGACCAGGACAGAATGATTGAAGCAGTTTTCTATTGTGCAGAAATGTTCTATAAAGCCGGGATCTACTTATCTTCCTCCTTCCTCCGTCCTGACACTTCCTTTCATAAAGCGTTTTGACAACAGACACATTAATCAAAGACAAAGTAACGCGCAGTTTCCATTTCAGGGACGGTGACATTTTTCTATCTGCGCTCGGGTCACGCACATCAATAGGTTCGGGATGTACAGTCACCGCCTGGAAATCACAGCCCGCGCTTTATGGCTGCTGAACACATCAAGACTTCTCTCCTGGCGTACCTCTTGGGAAACCCCGTTGGGATGAAGACCGAGATGGTCTGTGGATGCTATACTTGAACGGCGATCCGCCGCAACTTGGAACTTGAGTATCCTATTACTACTTTTTCATATTGCATAACGCCAAAAAGCGGGCAGATGTATGTGTGGCGCCCCATGTCTGGATCACCACAAAATAACTGTCCGTGTAAGGTTCCATATGCATTATTAGATGGAATGAAAGTTAGTTTCTCTGCTAAGCACTGCATACAGACATTGTAACCTGATCCCTTACTGGGGATTCTACACTTTCCTCCATCCAGAGTTTAGGACACGGCCCCTAGCCAGAGAAAGGAAGAGGAAGTGTGCCCAGAGAGTAGTGTATTGTGGGAAGAAGAAGGAGGTTGTTGCCTCATGTAGAGAGGGTGTGTGCCTTCCTACAGGGCAAGCTGAAGGAACCATGGTATCAGTCCCTTGGCCACAGTGACTTCCAGAGTCTGTGGCAAACTGAGAAAACTGCTTGTGTTCACAAGTAGCAGAGTGAATTGCCCAGGAACTCAGCAGCTTCACAGAGTCAGGAGTTCAATGGTGAGAGAAGCCAGGATTCCTATAGGACCCGCACTGCCTGTTCTTGGAAGGGATCACTGATCCAGCACTTTTCTCTTGGAAATCACAGAATCCAAGAGTCCTGTTTTCAGATGTGTAATTAGCAGCAGGTGAGCTCCACCACACTACAGCAGAGAAACTGAACTCTCATCACACATGTGAGGCAGAAATCCTATTTCCTGGACTGTGTAACACCTGGCAATGTCTGCAGAGCTTCAGTAAACTGCAAGTGTTTATAACCCTGCCTGGATGTGTTTGTTTTCTGCCACCTGCACCATCTGCCCTGGGAGTCAGCCCTAGTTGGGGAGGGGCTAATCACCAGGCACTAATTACCACCATCTATCTCCCAGGGTCTCCATTAGTGCCAGGCCAAACTCTGTCTGACAGCCCCAACTGGCGTCACAAGCTTTTTCAATAAATCCAACTTTGCCAAGCTGCCGCCGCGCCTGGCTGGGCCTGCCCAGCCCTCGGACCCCCGTGTACTACTACTGAGGCCGGCCGGGGCGGTACAGCTTTTTGGCGTCCACGAACAGGATTCCGAAGTGCCTGAAAGCGTTAAAGGGTCCACAGCTACAGAGGTGGTGAGTCACGATCCCATATGGGGTTAACAAGTGGGGAAGATGTCTCAGCCCAGCAGCACCCCAGGCCTCAGCCCCAGTGGTGGCGCATCTTCCGTGGGATCTAACCTTAGTGGCGCAGCAACTGTGGCTCCCATACTGCCACTAACCATGCCTTATATACCCGGTGCAACATGGCTGCCACAGTATACAGGTGAATCACACACTCTAAGTGACTTCAAAGAGAAGATGAGCAGCCTGTTTGGAATTTACCCTATGTCAGAAGAGCAGAAAGTCACCATACTGATGAGTCAGCTTGGTGGTGCGGCCCAAAGGGAAGTGAAATCTTGGCCAGCCACTGATAAAAAGACTGTAAAGGACATCTTCACCAAGCTCAGAAGTACTTTTGACACCCGTACCACTTCAGAAATAAAAATGCGATTTTTCAGTTGCAGGCAGAGACCACAGGACACTGTTAGAGACTATGCCCTTAATTTGCAGGAGGCCTTGCAGGTTATTAAGCAAGTTGACCCAGAGAGTGTGCAAGATGAAGACAAAATGCTAAAAGAACAGTTTATTGAGGGCCTCTTGTCCGAGTCCAATAAGGCCCAGCTGCGCAAAGATGTCCCGCAGAACCCTGATATGGATTTGCACAATTAAAAAACAAGAAAACAATCCGGGTTTTTGAGAGATCCACTGATTTGCAGTGAGTCATTAGACACCCCGGGAGTATGCACCACCCGAAGGCTGTGCCCCCATCCCCGTGCCTTCTTACAGTATCCCCTCAATGATACTTTTTTGCGATTTACGGTACAAGTACAGGAAAATGACTAAGAGTGTGGTGTCAGTAAGACTGTTCAGATTCTTGAATTTTCCTGTAGAGGGAATCCCAAAAAACTTCCCGCTCAGGGATCTTTCATGGGAAACCGTATATGAGAGAATTCCCCGTTTTTCTGCAGTGAGTCATTAGACACCCGGCAGTCTGCACCCCCAAAAGGTGTGCCCTCTCCCCAAGTGCCCGTCACAGTACTCCAGGCCAAGTGTGACCCTTCTGCAGATTTAGGTACAATACAGGAACCTCCCCCAATCAATTCCCCCCCAGGGTTTTTTCCGCAGCTCTGGTCAGGGCCCGAAAAAGGGACGCTTACGGGCCCGAGGGGGGAAGCTCGAAAAGCTTGTCTGGCTGGGGGGCGCCGCGAGGAAGTCTCAAGGGGGAAATCTCTCCTTAAGAAATCCAGAAGATAGACATTCGACTTTGGGTTTTTGAACGGGCTTCGGTAAATTCCCTCGCCGGACCCTTTCAAAGCTGAAAGTTAAAAGTAGTTTCTAGATTGGTGAGGGGGCTTGTCGATATTTCCGGGATCGCTGACCGGGTCCAGATAAGGGCCCCTGGAGGTGCCCGGGTTTCTTTTAAATGGGGTCTTTTGGGGGGGAAAAGGGGAACGGGACCGGTTTGGTGCCCGGGTTCCTGGTGAAGCCTTTCCCCCGACCCGGGGTAGACCCCTTTTGGCGTTTTAAAGGGAAGAAAAGGGTAGAGGGAAGTGATGCAAAGCGATTGAGGGATTTGCTCTCAAAAAAATACGGGGGGTTCCGGGTGGCCTAACATCGATTTTTAAATCGGCCCTTTAAGGACCCCTTGGCCCCCCTTTTGACCGACGTGTATAATGGTGCCTTTCCTGGGGTGTTCTTCCGCGCTCGATGAGGGGTCCGCCTTGATTTTTTTTAAAAGGGGGAAAGGATCCAAAGCGGGTTGGGGAAAGGGGGAGACCCAAAAGCACTTCTAAACGGCCCGAAAGGTTTTGGCAAAGGTGTTTTAATGGGGGCTGGTCCCCAGTTTGCGCCCCGGCTCCTTTCGGGGGTTTCCCAACCCCCCAAACCTTGCTCGGGTTTCCGGGAAAAGGGCCCAGCCCCGTTGGTTGCCGAAATTGGTGCCGGAGCAGGGGGAAAGCGGGGCAGGGCTGGTCTTTGGAAGGGGTCCCTGCTGCCCTTGGGCCCGGGCCCAAGGCGGTTTGATCGGGTAAACCCACGAGTACCTCTGGTTTGCCCTTTCGGAGATACGGTCTCCCTGGGGGTTTGTCGTTTTGGCTTAGGCCCCAATTTATCCCGGGGGCCTGAGTCTTTCCTTGGTCAACGGTTGGGGGGGCCGCCCTTTTGAGGTGGGGTCCGGGGTTCGTCGGGGGATGCCCTTTGAGCCCTTTGTATATGTGTTCGCGATTGATCCCTTTTTAGGGACTCAACCCGTGGGCCCCGTTGGCGGGAGTGGGGGTAGCCCGTGGCCCCCGGGAAAGCCATTTTGAGGGTGGTAGCTTACGCGGCCCGATGTGACCATCTTGTGTCCCCCCCGGAGGAGGCGGGGCGGGTTTAAATTTTCTAAAGTGGAGCGCTATTGGGCCCGGCCCGGGCCCAAGATAAAACCCGGGAAAAATGTAAAAACCCTCTGGTTGGGAAAAAGGAGACCCCAGTTTCGATCTCCCGGGCACTCCCCCCAGGGCCCGGGAACACTGAAAAAAATTTAGGGGTTAATTCGGCCTGGGGGGTTACCCAAATAAATTGGGATGGCAGACTGAAAGGGCGCCCGCTCGGGGAAGGGGGGGGGAATCTTTGGAAGGGCTTTGGGCCCTTTCCTTTAAAGGGAAAGGGGGTTTTCCCCTGAAATCAAAAAAAAACCGCTCCCGGGGTTTTAATCTTAAATTGGGCAGCTGTGGCGCTTTGCCGGAAATTTTCTGGCCAAAAAGGGGTTTTTCGGCTTGTTCCTTTTCCCGCCTGTTGGGGGGGAGCAAAAAAGAAAAGAAAATAAAGGGAAAAGGAGGGGGAGGTGGGGGGGTTAACCGTTTTTTGGGGAGGTTAGGGGGGGGTTTGGGTTTTGGTTAAACCCCCTAGTTTCTTAATGAACCACCTTTTTTAAAAATTAATGTAGCGACTTGGCTTTTAGAGGTTCCTTCTTTTGGGTTAAATTTACTGCCGAGATTGGGTTTTTGGGCCCTTTTTCCAGGAGTGGGAGACTGGAGGGTTTTGTGGGGAATTGAGGACGCCGCATGGACATCTCCCCGGGTTACGCTACACCCGGGTTTTGAAGGTGATCCCGGTTGGGGGCTGGGAATTTTGGGAGATCAGGACGCTGTGAGGAGAAAAACTCGATAGCCCGGTCCCGTTGACCCCTTTCCCGAAACCCCCGGCCTCCCCGGGATTGCCCAGGTCCCGGACCTTGGGGGGGGTTTGTCTCTTTTGAACTTGGAAAAGGGGCCCAAAAAGTTTTGGGAAATTGGCCGGCGCTGCCTCCCTGGTAAGCTGTTGTAGGGGGGTAAATTTTAAGTGGGAAAAAAGTCGAAGATAGGGCTTTCCCCGGGTGGATTTTGGTAGCGTGCTGGAAGTTTTTGGGCCACTTCCGCTTCAGGTCCCTTTTAATACAGGGGTGTATAAATCGGTTTGGGGGCCCCCATAGGCTGGGCCGGTCTTGCCAACCTCTCCTTTCCCCGAGGGGGCGTATGGAGCATTCAAAACTTGGGGGGTGGACGAGAAACGGGTGACACTCTTTGTGGTAAGTTTGGGTTAGGAAATATTTTGTGGTGTGCAGGTGTATGTGTCCGTTTGGGAGGAAAAACCCTCCCTGGGGTGAGGTTTGGGAGGGAACATCCTGCGTGCCCCGGGGAAAATTTGCTCTTTGGGGGGGTGGAAAGGTTGGGCCCAGGGAAAAAGGGTGCCCACTTGGAAAGGGGGTTCACTTTCAAGGTGCCCTTTGGCCCAGAAAAACCCAAAACAATTCCCCCCTTTCCCCCCCACCCCCCCCCCCCCCCCCCCCCCATTTTCCCGCCCCTTTCTCAAAATTCGCCCCCCCCCCTTTTCCCCCCCCCCCCTTTTTATTTTTAATTTTAAAAAAGGTTTTGGGTGGTTGGGGGTCACTTGTAAAATTTTGTTTTTCTTTTGGAAAATTTGGGATGGTGGGTCAGGGCCTTTTCAGGTGACCGAACTTGTGACCCAAATTTTGGGGGAATTTTGGTGTAAAACGGGTTGGGGTTTGGGGGGGGGGGGGGAATTGTGGGGGGGTCCCGGGTTGGGTTCTTTTCAATTTGCCTGAGGTGTTGATCGGAGCGCCCCTTTGCTTTTTGTGGGGCGCTGGGGTTTGGGTTTCTTTGGGGGTGTGGGGGGGCCCGGCCTGGGGGGCTGGGTTTCTCATGAAAGTGAATCTGTTTTATTGCTTTGTTTTTTTGTTTGGGTTTGTTGTTTGAGTTTGCAGGGTTGAAGTTTTTAGGTTTTTAGTTGTGGGTTTTCTTGTAAATTTGTTAAAAAATTTTGGGGGGATGTAGGGGGGGTCTAGTAGGTTGGGGGGGGGTTTTTTGGGGGGGTTGTTTTGGGGCCCCTGAGGGCAGAGGAAGGACTCCGAATAGGGGGGCATTGGGTTTCCCCAAAGCACCCGGAGGGCCATGTTTTTGATTTTTCTTAAATTTTTGGAGGGGATGTCTCTTTTTTTCCTTAGGGCCCGGGTGGACAGAGGAAGGACTCCCGGGGTTTGGTGTTGTGGGGGGTAACCAAAAATTTTTGGACAAAGAGGTAAATTTTTTTTTTTTTCCCCTGTTAGGTCTGGCCAGGGAAGTTTTGGGTATGGATGTTTTTGTTTATTTGGGGGGGGGTTAAAAGGGGGGTTTATGGACGAAAAAGGGAAAGGGAATCCGCCAAAAAGGGGAAAGGAGGGCCCCGGGGCGCCCGGAAAAGGGGGTAAAATTTGTGCTTTTTTGCCTCGGGTGAGGGTTTTTTTTTTTTTCTGGGGGTATTTTTTTATTTTCTTTGGCTAAAATTGTTACAGGAGGTTTAAACCGTTGCGGAGAAGTAGGTAATTTCGTGGGGGGGCTTGTGTGTGTGTGTGTGGAGGGGGGGGAGGGGGGGAGGGGGGGGAAAAAAAAAAAAAAAAAAACCGTGTGAGTGTGTGTTTAAGTGTGGGGTTTGTGTGGGGGAGTGGGGGGGTTTTATAGTGGGGAGGGGTTTTTTATTGGGGGGGGGTTTTGTGAGGGGGGTGTGTGATTGTAGTTAAAAATTCAAGGGTAAGATTTGTTAGTGCCTGGTTTGGGGGCAAGTTGGGAGTATTTTTTGTTTTTAGTTTACAGTCCCCGGCCCCGGCGTGGTGAAAAAGTTTGGAATAATCTGGTGGGCCGTTTTATTTCCCCTTTTTTTGGAAAAAAAAAACTAGCTGGCTTATCATAAAAATTTTTTTGTGAGGCCCGAAAAATATTGTAAATTTTTTTTCTTTTTTTTAGCTGGGTAAGCTGTTGTAATTTTTTTACGTTGTTAGTATGTTTGTCTTTTGATTTCTGTTAAATTATTATTAATTTTTTAATAAAAAGGGTGAGCAGAGGGGATTTCCCCTGCAGAAACGGAAAGACCCGAAACCCCCCCCTTTGGGGAGGGGAAACTACTTTATCGATTTGACTCCGCAGGGCGACCCATCTGTAGAAGATGTGACAGGGCCCCGGGCATGTTTAGAGGGCCGTGTGTTTAAATGGGGAACCCCTGGG